>PNEQ01003318.1:18128-95274 GCA_003012365.1 Medauroidea extradentata
ATTTATATTTTCATTCGTTACACTAAAAGTTGTATGCGTATTAGTGAAAATATAGTATGTGTACTAACAAAATAACCTGTGGCAACATTTCGTAAATAAATTGATATTTGTGCGAGTACATGTTGTTAAAATGCACTGGAATGGCCAAAACTCGTTTAAATCTCTGTAAAATAAACAAATAAAACGTGCTCTGGGTGGACGAATAATGTGTAGGGGTGGCTAGAGAACACACGAGAATCTGCTTCTGAATTTTAAAATTAATTTTTATAAATATGTTTTTAATATTTTTGCCCCCGTTGTTGAAAACTGCGGATAAGGTGCGCCGACTGCATACTTCACATTTTGATAAACATCGCAACACATCTAGGAAACTAAACAAACCCGCCAATTTAATTTGTTATCAGGCAGAATAGCAACGTCAATTGTACTGTACAGTATCTAAAAATTTTGATGCAGTCAGCGATTGTATATGCCCGATGTGGGAATAGTTTTAAACAATGCCAAATTCTTCAAGGTTTGAATGATGGAACACAATTTTACAGCGGCAATCCGTTGGTCTGCAGCGGCTGGCAGTGTAATCATGTTGACTCTGCCGGCGCGTGCACTCTTGCCACATGCCCGCGCGGGCAGGACACCGTTGAAGCGGTCCAGCAATGGACGACTTGAAGTACACGCCTCCTGACGTCACCGCAGGGGGAAAGTACTGTGGGAAACAAAGTTTGTTTACAAACATGCTGATTTGTTAGTTGGTAATTGCAGAAAGCAAAAATGTTGCGCATTCATAGATTTGCACGCAAGGGTAAAAAATATTAGTTTCAATTTCATGGTTAAGATACGCAAATACATAAGATTAATGTTTACCTGAAAAAACGGCAAATTCCAAACAAATAATAAATTTTTTTGACATACATCTCATCCGGGACATGTGAAGCCGAACAGCTAAATGAAGGTTTTGTTCGGCTGCGGTATCCATGGAGATAGGAATTGTTTCCCACACGTGACTGAAGCTCCGCCTCTTTTCAAGTCGTCCATTGATAGCCGTACTTACATGATGCTGCTGAGTTTTTGGTCCGTTTTGACTTGGTGAATAGTTGCACCCATACTTGTTGGGTATCACTGTAACCAGCGCATACTTACCTGTTAAAATAAACCTATATTTCCTCAAAATAACATACTACTTTGTAATTAAATAAGATTAAAGACAGTTTTAATGCAATTGTTGGATTTAGGGGTCAGAATCGGCCAAATTCGGCTATAGTGAAGTTTGAACCCAGAATAGTGACATTTCGATATAATGAGACTCTAGTGTATTCAAATTAGACAAACACAAGTACTCACATGGTACCATGGTGCTTGATAGTGACATACAACAGAAGAGCGAGACATACTATTTTGGGCAGAAGTGCATTTCGCAGATGTATTGACACTAATGTGGCTTACTCGGACAAAATGTAGAATGGTACTGCAAAGTGGCGGGCGGTAATCGGTTAACGTAGCTGCCAGGAAGTAAACTAGGGTAGGTGGCAGATTTGAAAGTGTGGTGTGCGGTTTTATTTAATGTTAAAGCCTGGTGGTTGTCTTGATTTGGTTATGTACTGGACAGTTTATTTACCTGCACAGTGTAAATTGAAGTTATTACAGCCCCATAGAACATGCTTGTTGAAAACAAAATTGAGGACTATAGCTCTTGCGTAGACTTGTTTGTAGTGTAAATTACATGTTATTGTAAAATATTTTGACAACTGCTGTGACTAATTTGCTCTGTAATTATACTGGCTGTTACTATCAAGATATTGCGTCAGGTGGAAGAGTTGTCATGGGCTGTACATATGTATCCTGTTTCCACTTATGTTCTGGTTATCAAAGTACAATCAAAAACAAATTTTGGTTAGATAGAAATACTGTAGCTTATAAATTTACAGTATTTCTGTCCATTTTGTATACAGTATCATTTGTCTAGTTTTAACAAGAAATGTTCATACGTGCTTTGAGCAAAATAAAGCAACAAAGATTTTAGTACTGTATGTAAAATGTGTTGAAATAGCATTACAAAATTTGGTGTATTTGTGGTTCTGTTAAAAATTTGGATGTGTAATGTAAGGTCTATTTTTCCAGACCATGTGGAGCTGGTCACAAAAGAAGTAGAGAAGCTCCGTTCCAGATATGAGGAGGCAGAGAAAGAGAAGTTGGAAGCTCAGACAAGACTTGAAGTGTTGTCGAATTACTTCAAGGAAAAGGAAACACAGTTACAAAAGTAAGCAGTGTTGATCAAATTGTTTAAAGTTCTTATAAATTTGGTTTGTGAGGAGGGTTGAATTAGACTTCCATGTCTTAGGAATATTTTTGTATAAATACGACAAAAGCATCTTTATTCCATGGTGTTGTAGTACACTAGACTCACGGTTGTATGAACCTTGGATTTAACGAAGGTTGAGATTTTACAAATCTCAGGAACTCTAAAAAATTTAAAAATGCTAGGAAAAAGTTTTAATAAATTACATTGAAAATGGTGTAACAAATTCACTGCAGTAAAATGTGGGTTATAAAGTTCTAGTTATTACTTGTCAAGTGACAAAAAAAAGTATAAATCTGTTTGAATAAAAGAGGCAGTGACGGTTAGAAAATGGTACACCACCCATTCTATTACTCCACTTGTTATGGTCTAAAGGGAGGCCATACTACAGTTGCATCATTCCTGTGCAGGCTCAAACCCTCATTCAAATAAAGTACGGCCTTCCTCTTGGTTAGTCCTCTAGGTCACGTGTGTATCTATACACGCACACACACACACACGCGTGCGTGCGCGCGCGCGTGCGGAGAGAGGGAGGGGGAGAGTGTGTGTGTGTGTGTGTGCGTGCGTGTGTGTGTATATATATATATATATATATATATATATATATATATATATATATATATATATATATATATGTATGTATGTAATAAGAGGGGTTGCGTGGTGGCCTCCAAGCTAAAATGGCCACCACAGTGCGTATTTATTATTTTGCGGTACGATCTGGCGAGCTTGAAAATTAGTTTTCATTGCAATAAACATTTTTCGTGGGAATTATCTAAATTTTGTGTGAGAAATAGGATTGAGACAGAGTTGTCGTCACTTCTCGTGTGGATGGTGCGTGTGCGTCCTAATGAGGCACATGCTCCGTGGGTGTTCCGCTGGAAGTGTCTAAAGTTTTTTTGCTGAATTTTTTTTTTTCTATTCTGTGATTTACCAATTATTGATAATACGTGCAGTATAGTGATGTTGTGTGTTAACAGACTTTTTTTTTAATTGCCTTAAATTACAACAAAATGACCCTGAAGATTTAACATTTGTACTTTTTTGGGGGTAGGGTGGAGAGGGGTTGGGATGGAGTTAAAAATTATACAGTTTGTTTTAACGTAACATTGATTTAGAGTAAACATTTCCAGGGCCAGATGCAATTTGTTAAATCAGGGTTCTACTGTAGAAACTTTTTTGCTGCCTGGTGATGTTCTTGTATTTCTTAGTCCCGGTAGAGAGTTCTGGCAACCACTTATACATTTAATTTTTGATGATTTTAGGTAAAGGTAGATGTCTCACAGTTGCATTTTCGTCTGTTGGAATGTCTGTATATGCTGTAGTGGTCCTCTCTATCAGCCATCTTATGTTGTAGCAACCATTTTCATGTATATTTTTGTTCTGAAGTTTTCTGTTGGTGTAAATTATTGTTTTATTAATATATTTTCTTGTTTTTCTGCAAACAGGTTTTACACTTCCGAAAAGACACTCAGTAGCTCCACGTTCATAATTTATTTATTGCACCGGGGTTTGTCTTATTTACAGTTCAGAGGTGTGCTTTTAATCAGAAGGCATGTATCCATTGATAAAAATTTATATTTCAATTTCACTCTCCGTATTTTTCCGTTAAACGCTACGGAAGTTAGATTATGTTCTTGCTAGAAGGCACTCGTACTCATTGTGCTAGTATTATTTTCTTTTTGTGACAAGGGTCGGTTATATGTAACATTTGTTAGACCTGTGCTTTTCATCGGAAGACATCTGGCTATATATAAATTTTTTTATTTCGAGTAACACAGAATTTATTTCCCCTCAAAACGTTATAAAAATCTGGATCCGAGTAAGGACTTTTGCAGAAAAAAATGTGATTTAAAAATTTGATAATGGGGTAGAAGGCAAAATAGGCCCCTATCAAATTTACAAAAGCAGTGATTTTACATATCTGATGAATGTAACCATGAGTATTTGTAAAATCAGGAAATCTAGTGTGACTCTTGTAGTTTTCTAGAATTATGTCAACTCATGCAATTTAGTTAAGCTTGTTAATTTTTGTTGTATACACTTACTTGATTCTATTTCATAGATATGTTTGTGTTTGGTGTAGGGAGTTGGGTCTGCAGGAAGCGATGAACCTCCAGAAAGATGGTGATGTAGTTACCACATTTGAGCGCATTCGTCTGCTTCAGGATGAAGTTGAAAATTACAAGTGAGTGTTCAATTATGTGGTATTACTATAATGTTTCTTGGCTGCTTTCTTTAACTACTACAGAACCTTAATACAATTTAGAACCTTGCTATAAAGATCCCTCGTGATTAGTGAGTATAGGGTTGTAAAAAGGCAGTCGTTATAAATACCGTATTTATGCGCACATTGACCCCCCGCACACATAGGCCCCCCCCCCCCTAAGTTTTGAAACTCAAATTTGGAAAAACTAAAATATCGCACATAGGCCCCCTATGTGTATTTCACGAGAAATGAGAATGCTGATGTCTGGCAACCATGTACCGCACACCGTCATATGAGTTTATTTTGTATATCGTATTTGCCCATGTACCCCACGCAACTTTTTTTATCCCCAAAATTTTGATTATAAAAATTGGGGTGCGTGGCTTACATGGATAATTAGTAATTCCATGTGCTACGTGGGGTAGGTAACTGGCGTGCGCGGAGACTTGACAACAGCGCGATAGACTAGGCACACACGCACACAGCCATGCAGCCGGAGGAATGCTGAGCTGGAGGGAGGCGCTATCGATAACTAGTCACATGTTTATGCGGCATTGTTATTGGCGCGTAGCAGATAAGTGTTTTTGTAGTGACTCTGTAACGTTAGTATTTTGATAGTTCTTTGAGAAATCAAAATGTCAAAATGACGATTGCATTAGTTTACAGTGAGTAAGAAGCTAAAAGTAATTAAGGAAGCAGTAGAAATAGGAATCTGCCCAGTACGTCATAAATACATCACAGCGTCGTGTATTAGAGATTGGCACAAAATGAAAAACAAGTTACAGGATACGGTAGCAACGTCAACAAGTTTGTCGTGACTAAACATTTTGTTCTACTTAGGCCGGATAATGCTGGTAATTTTACTTCACGTTGCGTGTTTAGTTTTGTACGCCTCATGTACTTTGTTCGCACTTTCGTTGCTTCGTGTGGACTTTCGTACAACGTGATGAAGTTTGTATTACAATTTACACTACTAATTGTTAATTTCGTTGGTTTTTGGACTCGTCTTTTCACGTTTCAACAAATCCATTCGCACGGAAGCCATGCAGACATGTTTACATTTGATAACCTGGGACGGCCAGCCTAATTCGACACCGCATGGTCTGGCGGCCTTGGACTGTCCGACCCGTACTCTTCAGCTGACTGTTTACGCTTTTGATACACGTAAGTGATGCATTTTTCTTACCTATTGAATTTGTTTGTATAAAATAAGTTACAGTAAAACAATGAACCCTATTATGTTCTAGCAAATTTAAAAGTTTTTTTTTTTATTTAAAAAAAAATTGCATTGGGTGATACTTTATAACTTAATTTTTTTTCTTTCATACAAAGAACGTAAATAGAAATAGTACAGCATTAAAACATACCTTACGTCAACAAATTTTTAATTTTTCTGATTTTTTTTTCTTTTCTTTCTTTCTTTCAAAATTGTGCACATAGGCCTCCCCTTTTTTAAAAGTCAAAATTTTGGAAAAAATAGGGGGCCTATGTGCGTGTAAATACAGTATACATTAAATCCTTATTTTGATATCAATGGTTCCTGAGAATACTGTCTTTATAGAGAAGTGATTGTAATAAATGGGGTCCTTATAAAGTGTTTTACTGTAACTCCAATCATTTACATAACACTTTTTTTTTTCTTTTTTTAATTTTTAAAGACTAAGGTTTTGTAATTTTTTTTGTTGGTATGCAAGGTGACTATTCTATTGTTATCAACAGCACCAAACTATACAGTGTAACTGAAAGATCTCAGAAAATATCTTGTGTATGGCATCGCCACACAAGTTGCTGGGGGAGGGAGGAGGAGGAAGGAAAGAGGGGGAGGTGTGAATATGGGTGCGTGTTTGTTAACGTTATACCACACCCATGTTACAGTTTTTATACACATACATAAGTGATCAGCTTCAGTATTTATTTGTAATTTTTTTTACTTTGTTACGTGTATAGGAAAGAAAAAATGTTAAAAGAAGTTTGTAGGTTGCGGTTCAATGGGCCTTTTTCACAAATTTCACTGAGAAAATCTACGTAATCTGTATGGAAATACTTGTCCACGAGAGGTGATATTTTTAAGTTTTGAGTTAAGTTGAGTTTTATTACAGATGTTAGAAAATTGTACATTTGAAATGCCCACGAAAACGGTTTGTCATCACATGGCTGCTGCTATGTCGTCATCAGCCAGTACACCAGCCAGCACATGGCGGTCTAAAGCAAAATTTTTGGTCGGACAGATAGGTTATTTATTTAATTGGTGTTTTGGGTTAACATGGACGGCTTAAGTATTTATTGTGCTTGAAAACCTCATTCGCAGTTTGATATCTTGTAGATAATTTTAACATCCGTAAACCTCTTGCTCATATGCAGAGGTGCTAACTACTACGGATTATCCATAGTTAATAAGAATTACAATGGTTTACTACGGAAGTACGGATTCTGTTGATAAACTACGGATTTATTAGCTTCCGCCCGACTGTAAATAAACAGACATGTTCCATTCTGTTTGCATGTATTTCAATTCGTAACTCTGTGGATCGTATGACGCGCTGTTTCTTTTCCCACGCTCCGGTTCACACACATCGTTTTGTTTCTCACTTTTTTAGTTTACCGAAACCATATTTTGGTGATGGTATCGTATTTACAAACTAGTGTATTTACACTTTGCGCGGCATGCGTCGGAGGGTTCTCGTATGTCATATGTATCTCATACAATCAATTGTTCATATTACTTCGGGTGAGACCGCAGTCTTCCGACTTATCGGTTAGTTGTTGATGTTGACTCATGCAGTCGAATCGAGTCGTGCGAGATAATTTTTCTTCTTCCACTGATCGGCCATATTGGAAACTTATCCATGTTGCCGTATTTTAACGAACGTATATTGATGTGAATGTTTAAAGTCGAGTATGAGTTTGAAAGAGAAGAGTGTTGAGAAATCTCGTTCAGAATATTCACTGTTGTGGACACGTTTAAGTGCTTCAAATGTATCTCAACAACACGTGTTTTGTGAATCGTGCAGTTGTGACTTCAGTGTAAAGACTGTGGCAAAGATGCCGCAGTTAATACATAGTTACGGTAAAAACACGTCAAGCATTTTTGAAGTTAGAAATTTTGAGGATAAAATATATTATAACTAAGTGATGTATATCCAACAACAAATGCTGAAGTTACTGACGAACAGGTAATGTGATTGTGTATGTGCCTACACATTTAAAGGCAGCGCTAGAATCACCGTAAGAAATAACCGTAAAAATTTTTTTCAAAGTCGTCAATAAAAACAGCTGCACTCAAGAAATTTGTTCAAAAGAAATTGCCTACTGTTGCGCCAACGAGATGGAGAACACACACTTTTGAGTGATGCATGTTATAACATACCGTACCGCTGCTTAGTCACCGTAAGAGGGATGGAAACCTGTCAATTTCTTACGGCGCGGTTACGGTTATTTCTATACGGCTACTTTATGGTCAATGTAGCTTGGGCTTAAGATAATATGTTCACTATGGAAAAATACTGAAAAATATGGATTTTTTGCAAAATTACTACTGAAAGCTTTGGTAAATGGTTGGCACCTCTGCATATGATTTCAGAAAGTAAAATTATTTAAAAAATCAAATGGTGAAAATTTTGTAAATTTGGTTATTAGAGAGTCCTGGATATTATCGTACTAAAAATTATAGTTTTCCATTTTTATGGATTTTGTGATTTCTAGCTCTTATTTTTCTAAATACCATTTTTAATTTTTTTACTTGAAAGCAAAGACTACTACTGCCCAGTACTATATAAATAAAGGTTCGCTAATAGAATATCTACTCTGCAAAAAAATCCCATTGAATTATGTTGAGTAGTTTAAATTTTATTGACGGTTAAATATTCCAGTTGTAAGCTTGATATCTTATCTTTCCATACCCCTTAAATGTTGTCTGTATGCTCCGTAAGCTGGTAAGTTATAAATAAGGCATTTACAGTTTAGTTAATGAGTTTGTTTAAATGAAATCATTTGTGAAAGCTTAAAATCATCATGTAAAATAAGCAAGGCCTTTTAAACTTTTATTATGTGAAACAAAAAAATAGGCCGCTTGGATATCGGTACGTACAAAAGACAGAAGCACAAGTACTCACGTTTTAGTACTTGACAGATACACACACAAATAGGACGACAAATAACCTCACTGCTGCAGAAACTATTATCCCAGAAAAAGACCTTACATTTGCACCCATCAAAAAAATTTGACCATTCTGCCACAGTAAAGGGTGTCTTAAGTTCAGTACGTAACCTTATATTCAAGCACTTCTTCGACAATCTTCCCACATCCAGCCAATACAACAACCCTGTAGACCCAGCCCTGAAGAAGTTTGCACCCCCCTCCACCTGGGATCCTCCACCCCTTCCTCCTTCACACCCACTAGAGCAGTTCATCTCTTTCATTCTTGTCAACATTTCTGACCCGAACTTCGCCAGCTCCCTCCAGCACACAAACAACAGAACCTACCAAGAAAGAAGAGCAATCAGAGATCTCCAGACCAACAGCAACATCCTAATCCTACCAGCTGACAAGGGAAGCACCACTGTCATCCTCAACAGATAAGACTACATCCAAGAAGCAGAGAATCAACTGAATGACACATCCACCTACAAACTTGTGCAAGAAGACCCCACAGCCAAGTTCAACCAATCCATAAACCAGTTCCTAACATCCCAAGGCCCTCTGCAAGGCCTGTCAGATAAATCAATCAAACTGCTAGACCCTACCACACCAGTTCTCTACCTCTTACCCAAAATCCATAAATCAACACGACCACCACCTGGACACCCAATTGTGTCCAGTTTCGGCAGTCCCACAGAGAGGATCTCTGCCCTGGTAGACACACACACCTACAACCTTGGGTCCAACAGCTACCTTCCTATGTCAAAGACACCAACCACTTTCTAGAACGCCTCAGACAATTAGACTCCATACCGCAAGATGACTATCTGGTCACTATAGACGTCACACCAACATTCCCCATGCATCTGGTCTATCTGCCATAGAACATTATCTTAACCAAAGACCTTCGAAAAGCAAACATTCTACTGCTTTTCTGGTGGAACTAGCCAGACAAACACTCAGCAACAGTAGCTTCCGTTTCATAGATAAACACTACCTCCAGATCAAGGGCACCACCGTGGGTACCCACATGTTCCCCGCCTATGCCAACCTGTTCATGGACAGACTAGAGGACAACTTCCTCAGTCACCAGCCCAACCAACCGTACTGCTGCATGAGATACATTGATGACATCTTCATGATATGGACCTCAACAGAAGATCAGCTAACCCACTTCCTAAACAGCTTGAATACCTACATTCCAATTAACTTCACCTGGTCATTTTCCAAAACACATGCAGTTTTCCTAGATGTCCAGTTGGCACTGCACAATGGCATCATTCACATCTCAGTACACATAAAACCAACAAACAACCTTCAATACTTTCATTTCAACAGCTGTCACCCATATCATGCCAAAAAGTCACTACCTTACAGCCTTGCCACCGTAGTCAATCGCATATGTTCAACCCGCAGTGACCTTAACAAACAGTGCCAACAAATAGCCTAAGCTTTCACAGACAGAGGTTACCCTGAATCCCTAGTCCAAAATCAAATCCAACGAGCCACCTCCAATACAGAAATCCCCCTTCTGGTACCATATCATGAAGGCCTAGGCAAAGTTTGACCCATTCTCAACTCAGGCTACAAAATCTTGTCCTCCTCGCCACAAACCCAAAACCACCCAGGCTAGTTTTCAGACGACCACCCAACCTCCGCAACAAACTAGTACGTCCCAAACTCCCACCTTCCACAGCTACCAACACTATTACCAATCTCAAAGGTTCTCATCCCTGCAATAGCTCACGTTGTGGCACGTGTGCCATCCACCAGCTCTCTACATCATTCAAAAGCAGGCAAACCAACCACATTTACCCCATCCAAGGCAGTTACAATTGTGCTACCAAGAACTTGATCTACCAGCTACTGTGATGCTGAATATATTGACCTCACCACCAACACTCTGAGACAGAGAATGAATGGCCACAGAGCAGACACCACAAGCCGTAGCAGGTAAAGACACCACCTCACAGGAAAAACCAGTTGCTGCCCATGCAGCCCATAATAACAAAGACTTTGACTCTTGCTACAGCACTAGAGTGGTGAGGGCCCTGCCACCTACAAGTAATAGCTCTGAACTCAGACGATGGGAACTAACTTATCAATACAGTATATCACTAAATCCAGGCAACCACCAGGTCTCAATATAAGATACATCCCCAGTCAGTCAGCTTCCCACAACCATTGTACCAGTATATCCTCATTATCCTCTTCTTCTTGACGCTTTCGAATCTCCCGCCTCATATCAGTTCAACCATTGGCCGCTAGGTGCATCAGCATCTGTGCATCGGCAGTCACACCGCAGTCAGCCATGTCTCTTAGCCTGAGGAAGCTGCTCTAAGCAGCGAAACGTCGCAATACGTGCTTTTGCGATTATGTGTCCTATTTTTGTGTGTATCTGTCAAGTACTAAAACGTAAACTTTTGTTATATGTGAGTTTGTAATAATTTAGATAGTTGTGATTTTATTCGTTATTTGTATTTTATGTTTTTGGTAGTAGTGTTATTTAATGTTAGTAGCGACATTAACATTATATGTGTGTGCAAATATAATGTTGATTCATAGGAATGTAACATGTTTTCAAAAGTAGACAGGCCTGTTGTGAGAGGGTAACTACAGAGCAATGTTGACTCACTGTGCAGTGGAGAACTTTCCAGCTCTACGAGTGTCAACACTGCTGACAGTCCAGTGTCACCTAAGAAGAAGAAGAAACCTAAAGTGAAACGTTTGCGACAGAATCATGGGTATTTCATTGGCACATCCCCTAGGATTCCAAATTTGGCTCTCCCTTGCTTAATTTTCACAGTTTTCACCTTTACAGGTCATTAGTTTGCACAGGTTTCCATGAAATAATGCTCACAGAAAACTCTATTGTTTGTACAAAAGGAAAATGAGGTTTTACACAATAGTTTCTTGGACAATTAACAGTTGAGATATTGTCGCAAGAAAATTTATCCAAACACCTAGCTGACATCCATGGTTCTTTGAGTGGTGATGTGCACCACTCCTAGGAGCCATTTATACTCACACCATTGGTGCGGATGCACATACCCTAATAGTGGTTATATACGAGGGTACTGTACAAGTTGTACATATTTAGTAAAAGTTTATTGTTAATGTTCTGTTTAGAAATAATTTTTCAGAGAAGTTTGTGTGAATGTAACATGTACGTGGCTAGATGACCTGTCAACTCCAGTCATCAGATGCCATCTATGTTGTCATATTTTACTGCAAATGAGTTTCAGTGTTTATTAAATTCAGTTGCTGAATCATAGGGCATGTCTCTTGCCTGTCTCAGTATTAACTATTAAATTAGTGATTTAAACTATTGCGATTTTTTTTTAACATTTTGATTAAAGATTGTGTGAAAGTGCTTTAAAAATTTTAATCTCTAGACTAGTGAAAATGGCTGACTGCAAGAGCCCGTGTTCCGTAGCTGTGTACTTGAACCAATAAAATAAAAATTTAAAATTTAGTGACATATTCAACAGTGTAAGGGACTAGGTATTATTAATCTATTGTCACTTACAATTAATTGTACAATCTCTTTCTGTGAGTACTCTTTCATTAGTACATACTGGACGAATGTTTGTGGCTGTCATGAGTAGGTTTCATGAACAGTTATACACATGTTTAGTCCTTTCATGTCCCTGTAATTCTAATTTAAAGTTGAAAATACCGTATTTGAAGCTATATTTGTATGTTGTACAAGTACAAATGCTTTTCGGAGTAATTAATTGCTTCGCTGTTATGTCATTGAAGCTATAAGATATGTAACATTTAGATAAGTAATTGCTATGTAAAGCTATGGTCCATGTAGTTTTCACTCGGCCAATCTGAAGTTGGTGCTTTATTTGCAATACTCTTGTTTTATAAATTCTTTAGCTGGAAGTGTTTCTTGTGTAAGTTGCGACTTGTAAGCTTTTTAATACTTTGCAAACTGAGGATTATCTATTGCTGTACTCTTTCAGTGTATTTTGTGTGCAGATTGTGAAGTTTGATGTTTAAATAATTCAAATAGGCTGTCTGTTAAGGATTTGAAATTTCTAGAACAATCCACATACTATGTTCTCCCCCCCTGTGAAATATGCTGTCGTGAAAATAGACCAGCGATAGAGTAGAATGCCTCTTTCCCTTGTCAGAATGTTCTGTGTAGAGTGTAATTCACTGCCACTTTGTTGTATTGACTGTGAAACTTCACATTCAAGAACAGTGAGTGTAAGTAACAGTTTCTGAATGACTAACTGTAGCGTGAAACAAAGAAAAGGTAGGAAATGGCCACTAGGCTACTAATTACTAAAAACTAGGGGTGTGCGAAGCTTCGCATTGTCGAAGTCGAATTTTGACTTTGTCTTCGACCAATAAAAATCTTCGAGTTGAAAGTCGGTCGAAGATAACCATAATTTGCATCAAAACAGACAAAATTATTTATGTGGAGCAGGTAATTTTCAGATTATTTGTAATTGTATTATTCTGTATAACTTTCACTTAAAAACTCAAATTCACAGCACAGCGGTGAACTATTTATTTTGTGTAGGCTACATTCGACGGCACAATTTCACTTAAGCCGGAGTCACAATAACCCAACAAAACTACGCCGGCACAACGAAAACAATATCTGTCGCCAGTAAATCAGTAAGTACAGTAAAGTACCATTTATCCAGACTTCCAAACACCAGAATATTCTAAATAACAAGATACAGAGAGGTATATTCAGGGGAAGGGGTGATCATGAGTGGAAGATACAGAGGGTGGGGAAGAGGACAGAGAGAGGAAAAAACACTATGATGGTGAGAACGGTGAAGGATTGGAATGAATTGGCGAGGGAGGTGGTTGAGGTGAAGGGAGCGAAGGAGTTTAGGAAAAGGTTGATGGGGTCGGAAAATTGAGAAGAGGTAGGTTAAGCAAATCCTTGCCACAGGGCTGAGGCCCAATTGCAAGAAGAAAAAAATTAAATAAAAAAAAATCAAAACATTTTTTTTAGCTCAATACCACTGTAATTTCTGCTTTCTCGTGAATATATATTACGTAAACAACACAGAACTGAGAATCATAGAAAACTGCATACCAGTAGTACTGCAAGCTTTAAAGTAAAATCAGCATTAAAGTGGTCCCGATCACGGTCTTAGAATTATGGCCATGGTCCCGATCACAAATGAGAAAGTCTTAACAGAGTGTGGTGCCTCCATGTTGCTCATTCACCTATGGTGTTGCCAACTATGTTATTGTTTACGTTTCCCTTTCTATATTACAGCGGCGATTTATTGTGACTTTAATCTTAAACCGTAAAGACTGCAGATTCATTTAAATCAGAATTGCCATTTTCTGTAATTTTAGTTTTGTCATCGGCGATAATGAACAAAGAAATTAACCTCTTGTATAAAGTGGAAATTTGTGGTTGTAAATATGGCTTCTTCTAGCGGTTGGAAGGGAGTAGGCCTAAAATGTTACGTCTCGTAGGCAGGTGTTCATGTTACTTTAAATTAAAGTTGGTTTTGTTCAGATACGTTGACACTTAAATATTCCGTAATATAATTTAGAGTTATGGAGGTTATAATCTCTCTAAAAAAAAACCTCGTTTATCTTATGCACCCCGTGTTTTGAACCCAAAAAATCATTAGAAAAAAATTTGTTAGGCTACATGAGTAAATGCGGTATATTTAAATATTTTTTTCATTACCAATTGTTTGTGATAAATTTTTTTTCTTTGCTGTCTGATATGAAAAAAATTAAATTCTTTGACTTCGACTTTCCTTCGATATTCCTTCGCACAATTCAAGATTCGATTCGACTTCGCTTCGCATTTAAAAACAGACCTTCGCACATGCCTACTAAAAACGTAGATAGAGATGCTTGAGTAGTTACAGAAACAGTACTTGCAGGTTGGAGAACACACAAAACATAGAAGCACAATACATTTTTGCGCAACTTCGCAAAAAATTGTTGTCTTTCTATGTTTTGTGTGTTCTCCAACCTGTAAGTACTGTTTCTGTAAGTATTTGTACATCTCTATCTATGTTTTTAGTCTAATGTATCATGCATGATTGATTGTCAAAATTAGTTATGAGAAAGATTGGTGAATCAAATGTTTGAGCTTGTTGTTTGTGTGTGTTGTCTAGAGACAGTACTTCTTTTTTTTTGTAGATAATTTCTCAGTGAAACAACAGTGCAAGAAAAAAATCCTTTGCATGTAACATTGTATAATTTATTGTATGTTACAGTAATATTGACTACAGATTATAATACAGTAAAACCCTCGTAACAAGTTTCCCATTTAAGAAGTTTCCTGCTTGATAAGCATAATAATTTTTGACTTGTCTATATGCACATGTGTAATTTGACCCTCTTAAGAAGTTTTCCTGATTAATAAGTATTATTTTTGCTTGTCCCAACACAAACGTCTTAACAGGGTTTTACTGTACCTATTATTGTCTCTTAAGTATAGTATGCAGTATAACTGAATATTATTGAGGTAGCCACCTACTAGTTTTGCGAGTTCCAAATTAACAAGTGGGGGAATGAGAAGTGCTAAACTGACATGTGCATCTAGTGACCCACTGTTCGTAACAGATATTTGCTGCTTAAAATTGTTGGTAAATGCCAGTTTTGGCTATTTTCATTTTCAGAAAAAAGAACGTGAGGAACACAGTGGTAGTAGAAAATTTTTGATTCTGTTATTTACAAGGTGCTGAACTATCACGCAAAGTTTCTGTGTACTGCTGGAACTATGAGGGTTTCATAGATGTGACCCTGTCATTTTTTTGTTGAAAAATTTAGGAGTGTTCATTGTAGGACACTTGGATAGTTTTGTATCAATCAGGGTATCAGATTTTGTTGAATATATGTGCAAAATGAAACTTTTTAGGACTCTAAAACAGTGTTTTAAATCTGTGTAATATTTTTGAATTACTCGATAACCTTTCTCAGAAATGCGGTTAAACCCTGTTAAGAAATTTCTGAAGGGACTGAAAAATTTTAACATTTCATAGCCAGGGAAACTTAAAAGGGTAAAATTTATATTGTATTTATAGATGTGATGTAAACTTGTTGCGGCCTGGTAGGGTGCAACATTGGAGTTTGTTTGGATAACTCCCCCCGCTCCGGCATTACCATATTAAAAACACGTGTGTGGCAGCAGGCAGAGACGTAGGAGGATGCCAGGGGTTAGGAGAGAGAGAGAGAGAGAGAGAGAGAGAGAGCGACATGCACATCAGCACGAGCAGGCTGGCGTGATCATGCGCTCACCCCTTCATCTCCAACTTCGCCCTCCTGAACGGGTATAAAAGCGATTTCGCAGCAGCGGAGCGGGACGTTTATCACTACCGCCAGGTTGAGGTAACACCTCCCAGAACTAGCAGTATCAGCCTAGTAGTGAAACTAGTTGGTGGTGCCACCTGGTAGTAGGAATGAGGAGGTCTGGGTGCATTGTTGCCGAGTTGAAAGCTGGGAAGCCAGGTGGATGGGGATAGCTTCTGGGGATGGAAGAGAACGTTGTTATGCAACAATAGGGAGCTCTCGGGAGTTTCGGGAATAGGGGCCTGTCCAGGGTCAAGCAATAGGCACTCAGTTCCGGCTGTCGAACAAGGACACTCATGTCTGCCGGAATAAACGAGGCTGATCTGGACT
This sequence comes from Medauroidea extradentata, assembly GCA_003012365.1. Lineage (NCBI taxonomy): Eukaryota > Metazoa > Arthropoda > Insecta > Phasmatodea > Phasmatidae > Medauroidea > Medauroidea extradentata. The sequence continues at coordinate 34,395 of PNEQ01003318.1, forward strand.
GGTGTTTATCATTCCATGAGCTGTGGTGAAACCAACTATTCCAAACACCCTCCCCTTGTCCTGAATCCTATCGTTGTCATCTTATGGGGGACAAGTCACTAGGGCATAGTGGGGAGGGGATGTGTTGGACCCCTGGTGGGGGAAGCCCGGGGACATTTTGTTCCGATGCTGTTGGGCTACGGTAGGCGTGAAGGCATGTTTAGCCGAGTGCACTGTGGGTGGGTGAGGTCCCCTGCCTGCCTAGTGTGGCATGGTCCCTGGACTTCTTATGCGAGGGAACGACTCACAGTTAAGAGGAAACAGAGGCGGTAAGCTTGCCCAGTTCTGGGAGGACCTGGTCGGACGCTGTTGTACTACAGTAAAGTGTGGAAGCACGCTTGCCTTGTGTGGTTCGGGCCCCGTGCAGGGTGGCTGGACGTCCCTGTCACCACAGCAACCCCGAAAGGGGAATGTTATTCCCCTATTAGAGGTGTGGGGTTAGGTCTTGCTGTATCATCCATCTCCATGTGCTAACTCAATGTCCCACGAGCACTTCCAAATTAAGCACTGGAGCTGGTTGCCAAGGATGGTCTGGTGGATGAGGCACCTCCAGCAGGAGACGAGTGAGACTGACTACAGCAGGAGGCTCTTTTTCCCCTTTTCACCTAGTTCAGGTCCCCAGCAGGTAAACAAGCCACCCACGGCTGTGGTGGAGGTTCCCACCCTTCTAGCAGTTCAGCATCGGGAACGGGATGCGGCAGCCCAACGGCGGCGAGAGCAGTGGCAGAGCGCAGAGACAAGGGGAGGTGGGCTTGCCCGGATTTTGACAGGTGGGGGGAGACTCTCAAACTGCCTGACCATTCCAACCCTCTCTCTCGTCACTGACACTCCAATACGGCGGCCTGCAGAATTAATAGAAATATATTTGTGAGACAGTCCCATTGTTGTAGCGTGGCTCTCACCGCAAGGTTCAGTCCTGTTTGCACTGAGCCTCCAACAATAGGTGGTGACCCAAGTTAAACATAAGGAAAGGACCAGAGCACCAGGAAGCAGCTTAGATGAGCCACAATTGAAGGAAACTTGCTGCAACAGTCTATTCAAACTTAAGGGAAAAAGGTCTTAAGTGGGGACTTCTTAAGATAGGTAGTTTTACTGAATGTTTTGTTTCATTTAACAGTGCATTGGGGATTATGTACTGTATTTTCTGAAGAAGTGAATACGTAGTTTCTTTTCTTGTACAGCACTGTTCAATAATCAACAAAAATGTTTCACTGTGTTTGTGAAATAGGTGTTTACTTTTTTTTATTTTACAAGTCTTCTGCATGCGCCCAGTTTTACAATGCGTGAAAATTAAGAAAACTTTGAATGAATCCCGTGATTTTCTGTTAAAAGTTCTATCCATAGGTGTTATGACCACTGTTTTGTAGCCCTCGAATGTAGCTAAAATTGTTGTTAGTTCAGTTTTTGGAGAATAGTGATCTGATGACTCTCTCGAAACAATTGTTAATGTTGGGCCTCAGAATTTGCTATTTTTTTGTTGTGTAACTTCAGGATAGCGCCGCTGTCAGCTGTATTTTATATTTGTTTAACATCATTCACCTGGTGGACTTAGTAAGAAATTAAATTTTCCTTTAAATAAAAATAGAGTTCTCCAGATGTTTTTTGGAGGGGAAAAAATTATGTTAAAATGGTTTTGTGTTACACCAATACCGCTGCAAATCCTTGAGTTAGCAACTTGAAAAGTTCTGTCATGGGTGGAGGATAATGTGCCCAGCTAGCTAAATAAAAAGTCTAGAGTCAGCATAGCCAGTAATGATGGGCTCGCGTACTTTGGGTGTGATTGATGATGGTGGTAGAATGTTATGTGAAGACCAACACTAACTCCTGCCCCATTTTTTAAATTACTAGTTAATTATTAGGGGTACTGCTTCATTAACGCAGTGGTCCACTCCGCTGGTGACTCATAGGCTGGCTGTTCACCGATCCTGTAGTACGTCGACAAAGAGGATCCTAACACCACAGGTAACTTGTGTGTCACTTCGCTGCTGTATTGTGTATTCCGCAAAACATGCACGTAATATTGCCCTGGGAGTCGCCACCACTTCCCCTTCACCTCCCCCCCCCCCCACAACCGTGAATGTAGGGGTGTCTAACAGCCAACCACAGAGGAGTACGGTATTACATAGCCCGTGTAATGCGCGAGCCTTTTTTCCCGTACATGACAATTTATTATTAAATATTAAATTTTCACATCATTACATTAACACAGTTTCATCAACTATTAAATCCGTACACTAAGTATCAAGTTATCGGTATATTCAAAATAGTGGCCTGCAGTAGAAGTCAGGAGAGTGGAGAAGAGAGAGAGAGAGAGAGAGAGATAGCTGGGGAAGGGAGAGAGGATGAGAAGACGTAGACAAGTTCTGCTCCACCTCTGTGGACCACATGTGGTATCAGGGGCAGCATACCCACATCTGCCCTAGCCGGTCTGGCAACTGTTGAAGATTATGAGCTAGTAAATTATAATTCACATCCTTAAATTTTGTGTAAAACTGCTATATTGTGTTTTGGAGTTTTGTGTTTTAAAATTTTACTCAACATGATGGGTTTATTATGTATCTATTACTAATTGTATCGTTATTTTTTCTAAAAACTGTGGTAGAGAATATAACATTTTAACATAAAAATATTTTCTTAAGCTATTGTAATATTGCGATCACTACAGTTTTTTCTTAGATTTTCTTAGTTTTATTTGAAAAAAAAAAACTCATTTTATCAATAATAGCGTTCATAATTTTTTGTTTAATTCTTTAAATTATTGTTTGTTATGAATTATTTTGTTTGATGAGTGTATCAGGGGCTGGGTTTCCTGAATGTCTTTTTGGCAAGGAATAGTTGGAAGATATTGAAAACCTGGTCAAGCAAGGATAATGATTGACTTTTAGCGCAGGTGTAACCTGGACCATCAGTGGTAGAAGAGGGAGGAGATTCTTGCACATTGCCTTGGCAGCAAGCACACCTTACTTTGCAGACAGTCATAGGGTGGTTTGGACGTGTTTCTTGCACTAACGTTCTCTGTTGCGATGTTTACCATTTGTATTTTTCGTTCCAAGCAAAATTGTTGAGAAACATTGTACGTACAGTCTGTCTACCATAAGAATTCTATTTTTTGAAAGTTCTGAAGACTCATGTGTGTAAATTTCTACAGAAAAATACTTTTCATTTTGGTGTACTGCACAGTTTAAGAGCCAGTTAAGTGTGTTGGTGCAAAAAATCACTTGTTACGAAGGAAAATATTGCTTATTGCATGGCAACAGCTGTAAAAATTAATATCAACACAATTGTAAGAAATTGGAATTCTTATATGAGACGGACCATACTCCTAGGGCTATCTGTTGTAATTTATTTTGGACGTCTGAAAGTTAAAAATAAAGTAAAAATTGTTTAATATTTAAGAATTTTGAAAATTTTTGTTTTGCATTTTTATTTAAGTTACTATAGAATTCTTGTGCAACGTTTAGTCTTAACCTAGAAATATGCCATACTTGATTTTACACTACTTTTAAGATAAGTCAATTTGTATTTTTGTGATTGTTTGTCTAAAAAAATTTGTATAATACTGTATGTGATATAATAATTTTTACTAGTTGCACTTTATATTTGAGATTACTTTGTTAATGTTGCATAAACAGTTTAATATTACTGTAGTGTATTGTATTGATGCAATCACACCGAAGTTTAGTGTGGCAGCTAATAGAAAATGTAATTCCTTCATTCCATGTCCGTCCTTCCACATTGTTTCCTTCCTTTGTTAATGTGTTCAGATTTTTCAAGCCAGGCTTTGACTTTTTAAGACTAATGTTGTTGACAGTAAAATTTATTTATAAGCAAGTTAACACTTTTGTATTGTATTCTTTAATTTTAATTGCATAACACTGGCACTTTAAACAGTATTGTTGTAACTTATTTAATTATTTACAAAATTTAAAACTAAATGCTTTTTTTTTTAAGAATTCTTTGCATTTAAAATCTGATTTTTGTTTTGAAGGTCACAAGTGGATACACTGAAGAAAGAAATACTGGACCAGGAACGAGGCCTCAAGAGTCAAATCTCAGCCCTTGAGAAGAAGGCGCATGAGAACTGGGTAGGTACCTCGTCTGGTACAGTAGAACCAGGATTTAAAATTTTTTAAATTACGTTTTCTCATGGTTCGCATTATTTTCACTATGTTAATAATGTATTACGTTCCTTCCGTTTACAGTGCACTTGACAAATTATGTCCCCTGAACTAGGCTTTTTTATTCCGTGAAGCTAATGACATTTTTTTCACCACTCTATAGAATACGTGACCTACAGTATGTACTATATACAAAGAACATCAGAAACTGAAGAGAAACTTAATTCATGTTAGTAGTATAAGAAAAGTCTAGTAAATTTTTTGAAAACACTATAAAATTACAAAGGAAAATATAAAAGTTTTTAAGGCATGGTTTGGAATGTAGTAGTACTTCATCATAGTTTTCTTGTAAGTGCAATATTTACCCATGTACCACCCACCGCGTGTAAGACCGCACCCAACATTTTCAGCATACTCTCTAGTGAAATATTGTTTTTCACTATACATTTCCATTGTGTCATTTCTTCAGAAATGTAATTTAAATGACATTAAATATTACATGAATTAGTTATGTGGATGATGTCTTAAGAATTACATTACGTCCCAAAAGTACAATATAAACAGTGCTCGGCACTGTTTGACATTGTCGCCGTCTGGAGTAGGCAGAGTGGCTTGGAGTTTGGCCATGAAGAACTGCAAATTATCGAGAAAGTGCAGTAAACGTTCTGAGACGAAACAGTAGTCGGGTGCCACCTGCTCTGTACCCGGGTAGGAAGGTGTTTGCCTATTTCAGGTCGTGATGGTTCGGTGGCATGCCTCTCTTCTTTCCTCCAGCAAGACGATCAAGCAATGTTAATACTACTGAGGATTTAGGCGCAGGGGGACTCGGCTGGAAAAACGCCTAAGGACACTATTAAAGGGTTGTGTCTCACAACCCTTACCCTAGGACCTATACAAAGGCCAGCTCCTACCATGCAGAAAGATACGCACACAAGGATGATGTGAGTACACACTATTTAGGGCTTGAACGAAAATGGTAAAACACTATGTCACCGCACTGAACAACTGCCCTTTTTTACTGCTGATGCTCTCCCTTTCGTAAAGGGCTGTGGGAGAAGAACTCTGTGGAGGGAGCAAGATCGGACTGACATCCCAGGTCAGTGACCGGATACGACGACATAAGCTCTCCCTTAGTGAGATCAATCTTGCACTGAGTCCTTTTAGTAGCCTCATCTCATTGGCGGCGGTGAATCTGCTACGTCATGTCCGGATGGTGGCAACGTCATGTCCGGATGGTGGCAACGTCTGGCCGGTGTCCGGCACAAAAGCTGGGTGTGGGTGTGTCTGCATCCTCCCTGCACTGGCCTCGTGAGGCTCACCTCCAGAAAAGAGGTAGCTTGGGTTTTTGTGGGCATGGACGAGGCCGTAGGTGGTATGGGCTGAGTCAGTTCAACCGCTTAGGGCCAGGGACAGGTTGTGTATCTACCCCTGGTTCCCCGGGTTCTGCGTCAGCTGCGGGTTCGGGCACTTGGCTTGGCAACCTTGGGCAGGAGTGTCTGTGTCGAGACGTATCTGAGGGTCGCTTCTTCCCTGGCATGGGTGCATGCCCCACAGGCCTCCTTAGACCAGGTGTAGATACTTCAGCAGGCATACAACGTTGTCTGGGTACTTTGTGTTGGACGTCAGGGCGTGGTTCTGCAACAGATGTCTGCTCACCCCCTTCTGGGTTCTCCATCTGGGTGATGTACCCAGGCATTCACTGGTGGCGTAACCTATATCTGAATGTTGGAGTTCTGTCCATCTCAGTTGGTGGGCTTTGCTCTGCACTCTTGGTCATGGATGGCAGCTGCTTCAAATTCACCTGGTCCACCTATGGTTTGGTGCCTGGATCATCTGGTTGGGGTCTGTGGCTGCGGGTTTGTGTCTTCTTGGGCTCCTGTATTAGAACTTTAAAGGTGGCGTCACTGAGGCTATAATCTGAGCCTAGGCACTTCTCGTTGTAGAGATTGGTATCTCCTCTTCCTTGGGTTCTGAGATTATCAGCTCTGGGTCGTTGTCTACCAATGGAGAGGGCCAGTAAGGTAAAGCCGATGGCGAAGTCTGCGGCTCGATGTCCCTCTCCAGTATCACTTCTGGTGTCTTGTCCGACCTGTGCAAGTGGTCCTTGTGTACCTTCCTGATGCGCCCACCTCCATCCCGCACTAGGTAGGCATCGGCGTCGGTGTATGGACCATGGCCCTGTCCAGCGGAGGGACTAGGCCTGAACAGAAGTTCTGAGTATGTGCGGACAATGAGTGGTTGCGGACATACACCAGAGCCCTGGGACAAAGTGGTGGCAGTGACAGATCAAGGCAGTGGCGGTGTGGGTATCCCACTTAGTCATCTCCCACCTTCAGTTGCAGCTGCAGTTTCGCTTCCTGGTCGGATTCATACTTGTGTGGCAAATTGGGGTAGTCTGATAATCTAGGTGAAGTGCCTGACACCACAGCGCCGACTCGAGAACTGGGCATTGTTTTCTGTTAACAATGAATTTGGGAAGTCCCACCTCCAAAAGAACTCGTTTAAAACCTGATGGTTGGCTGGCACGCACAGCACATGAATGCTCTGCAGCAGCATGTAATGCACTCTGTCAGAGGTTGTAGGTACCAAATGTTAGCAGCTCTTATAGGGAGAATCAGTGTCAAGTTTTTTCAGATAGTTATTTCGCTTGCTGATAGATTGCCGCAGCTGCTGTCATGGCAACACGCCAGCAGTCACTGTTTTGTAGATTTTAATATATTTTATTGTTTGTTATACTAGTAAATAGTTATGACACACAACTAAAAAATATAAGAAACCAATGTTTGCATCATTTTTACTTATTAAAAAAATATATGTTGTCAAGATATTATTAAAGGGAAGTTATAACTTGGAGGATAATTTGGCGAACCTGGTGATACTGTTTGACTTGTTTTACGATCTTATGTTTAAAATGTAATGTCTGGTATATTTTGGAAACTAAACAATTTTTTGCGGCCCGGCAGGGTGCAACGTGGGAGTTTGTTTAGGCAACTCCCCTATCCCCTGGCAATAAGTGGTTTGCGTCTGCACGCCGGCATTACCGCAGGAGCTTGAGTGGGTGCCGGGGGGGGGGGGGGGGGGGGGGGGGGGGGGGGGGGGGGGGGGGGGGGGGGGTGGAAGCAGGTGGCAAGCCGAGGACACGTGCACCGAGAAGGCTAACCTTCCACCCCTCTGCTGCTGGCCAGCTAGCCTGGAGAGAGGGGTGCGGAGCGAGATTGCTGTATGCGCCGATGCGCACGCAGGCAGGCGTGGCCAGTGCTCACCCCTTCATCCCCTACTTTTCCCTCCCGAGCGTGTATATAAGCAGCCACAGAGCGGGACTTTGTTCGCTACCATCAGGTCGAGGTAACATCTCCCGTGACTAGCTGGACAGCCTGGAGACCAGCTAGCTAGTAGTTAACATCAGGCATTTTGGGAACATTGTTGGAGAGCTGGGAGCCCAGTGGATATCAGCAGCATCTTGGGGATTTAAGGGGACTTTGTCTGTCAGCAAGGGGAGCTCTCACGAGTTTCGGGGTTAGGGACCCATCCTGGGTCAAGGGTAGGCGTCAGTTCCGGCGGTCGAACGAGGGGGGCACTCGTGACTGTCAGAATAAACTAGGTGATCTGGATCGGTGTATGTCATTCTAGTAGTAGCAAGATCAACAATCCCCAGGTACCTTTCCCTCATCCAGTTTCCCTTCTGTTGCCTACATTTCATGGGGGAATGAGTCAACTAGGGCGTATTGGGGAGGGGACGAGTGCCGAGCCCTTGTGGACGAAGCTCGGGGTACTTCGTGCCGTGCTTTTGGGCTACGGTGGGTGTGGAAGCATGTCTGGCCGGGCACACATTGGTCGAGTGGGGTCCCATACTTGCCTAGTGTGTTGGGAAGATCTGCGCTCGTACTAATGTGGCGTAGTGACCCACTTGCTTGGGTGGTATGGTCTCTGGGTTTCCTGTGCGAGGGAGCGGCACCCAGTTAGAGGGAAACGGAGGTGGTAGACTGACCCGGTTCGAGGAGGACCTGGTCGGACGCTGTCAGGCTACGGTGGGCATGGAAGCACGTCTAGCAGAGTGTGCAGCGGTCGGCTCAGGTCCCGTGCTTATTTTGTGTGGTGCGGGCCCCGTGTAGGGTGGTTCGACACCTCTGTCACCCCAGCGATCCCCGAAAGGGGTGTGGCACCCCCCTATTTCCAGGCATGGGGTTATTTGTTGTCCTTTCATCCACACACATGTGCAATCTCCATGCCTTAACACTCCCGAGATAGGCACCGGATCAAGTTGCCCCGAACTGTCCGGCGGGCTAGGCGCCTCCAACAGGAGACACGGGAGGTTGCTCGTAGCAGGAGCCCCCTCGCCACATCTGTCCCGAATCCTGGCTCTGAGAAGATAGACGAGCCCCACCAGATAGCTGGGAAGGCCCCCTTTCCACCGCAAGACAACAGGAGAAGGAAGCAGGAGTCGGGCAGAGGGAAGATCAGCGGGAGCTGGCAGAGTCCTGGGGGAGATGGGTCTTTCCCGACTTTAACGGATGGGAAGAGTCCTACCAGCGACACCACCAACCCACCTCTGCCCTTTTCCTTGACGAGACACTCAGTAGGTGGCCTTTAGCATTACAGTAATCGAGGCAGACATAGGGGACCGTCCCATTGTTGAACCACGGGCACCACACCACGAGGTCGTGTCGATAAAAGCCAGTCTGCAACAATGGATAGCCACCCAGAGTAAATGCAAAAGAGACTCACCGCACCAGGGGCAGCAGCCTAGGTACAGAGACGATTATTGAAACCCCGGTGCAACAAATTCATACATCGTGCTTTTAACTGCTGATAAGTTATAAAGTTGTGATGAATCTGTTTCTCTTGTGCGAAATATTCTATCATTTCAAAATTCATAATATGATTACAGCGTGTCTAGTGTATTTGTCACACAAATAGGTCTACACGCAATCAGAATGGCAATCATTATTAACCACGAAGCCCATTGTTTGATGTGTGTAATGATGATTATTTAATGTAGGCCTACGTGTTTTTAAGTTTTTTATCCATCAACATAATATTATGTAAGTGAAAAAATTTTTTAAATGAAACAACTTTGTAATTTACATACATTATAATATTTTCCAGTGGTTTGATTTAGCCACATAGATATTTTTGCATTCTGAATTCTACTTTCACACAGTACATGACGTTGAAAATATATGATCCAATAAAATAAGTCCCACAAAATAAAATTTCGGAAAAATACTTACGTATGATTGTAAAACAAAGAAAGTGAACTTGGAAAGTATTACGAGATAGAACGGGGGTGAGGAGGTATTTCTTGACTTAGCTGCACCGCCATCCGCTAGATAGCACACCACACTAAACACAAGATGGCAGTATCTGTCCCAAAATAAAAATAAGGTTACAGTTGTCATTGATAGAGTCACGCTTCTATAGTTTCTATGGTCTGTGCTTTAAGATCTCCATGTACTGTGGTTCATTCTAGCGGAGCATTTAATTTCTATCCCAGTCTTGGTTCTCAATGCCCCCATATGTCGCACAGCGAATGCTTAAGAGGAGTCCTTGACTGGCGCATGGACGGCGTTGCATCGTGTCATGCATATTATTTTTTACGCAAAACCGTTTAACTTATTCATATTATGTTTCTGTATGAATAGAACGCACACTTGAAAGTATTCTTCTATGTTTTCAAAAATACAGCGCGCTTGTTAGAAACATGATTTTCGGCCCTCTCAAAATTGCAAAAACTGTTTTTTTTTTAGACTGCTGCTATAAAATGTTACCTTAATTTGTCATGCGTTGGTCTTTACTTCATACAGTTCAAAAGTAAAATGTTGTGGTCTCAGCTTAAAGTCCTGTATGATAAAGACTTCAATGAAAACCTTGCACGCCAGTTTGGCGTCAAGCGTGGGACACTGGCTCTTCTCGCTACGCTGTTTTCACGCGTCATAGGTGGAAATTCGACACCGGCAAAGACTCCTCTTAACACATTCAATGCTGATGACGTCTGGAAGCTTCATGTCAATGCCCTACCTCTGTTCTAATGACGTCTTTAGACGTCATTAGCAAGTCTTGTTCACTACAAAGATATTTGTTCAGCACCATGGTTGTGTACGTCAATATTACTTCAGCAGTGAATGTGTTAAATGCTAGCTCATCAGACCAGACAAGTGAGACAAAGGATCTAGATGCATGCTGGTTTGGCGCCGCCCTGCACGGCCTGACACGCTGCGAGCTCAGCGTGTCCAAACGGGCCGGCAGTCGCCGGCACAGGTTGTTTAGCACGGCCGTTGCCTTTGCTGACGTGATGATAATGCTGGCATTGCATATTTACTGTACTGCTTATGAGCTACAGTCTGTATTAAAGAGTGTCATACTTATTTTTCCATTATATTAAACCATTCCAGTAGTCTGTTATGTACGATAAACCTAACTTTTCCATGCCCTATTTATCCAAAAACTTTGATTTCCGTGTGTGACCTGCTTTCCGAATACAGCAAAACCCTGTTAATAAGTTTCTGAAGGGACTGAAAAATTTAAACTTCTTAGCTGGGAAAACTTCTTAAAAGGGTCAAATTACTATTGTATACATAGGCATTGTAAAAATAATTCAAACTTATTAAGGGGGAAAACTTATTAAGAGGGTTTCACTGTATTCAATTTTGTTTTTGAGAAAATATGTGCAAGTGGTGGAAAACACTGTGCTCCTTGAGCTGTATTTTATAACATATGTATATGTATTGGAGTGATTAATTAACTTATAAAAATTTTTCGTTAACAGGTGATTGTTTGTCCATTGTGCATTCCTAGCTTCTTTTAACATTTTAAAAATTTTTTGGTTGAGAGTTGTTGTACCACATTTTATGACATTTAGTTGTGAAATAATAATTGCGTCAGCATAAACAAAATGCATATGTTAAGTAACTTAAATTTGCAAATGCATTTCTTGGAAGTGGAAAATTTTTTAGCCCTGTTAGTATTTTTGTGGTGCAAATACAACAGCGGTTCAATTTAATGTTTTGATACAAAATATTGTATTCAGAAAGACAAGAGGCAACTAAGCCTATTGACCTCAACCACCTATGGCTTGAGTGCTCAAAAAAAGGTTTTTAGTGGTGGTTTCTGAGTTGTAACTACTATTTGAAACTTGTGACATGAGCATGGTATTCTAAACATCTCAGTGAGTTGATATGTGTGTGCATGGGTGTGCACATGGTAAGTCGCTCAGCTGGGTTGGTTTTCGCATAGGTTGCGGCACGGCAGGCGGAGCGGCGACTAGAGGATTCTAAGCAAGAGGCGGGCCAGTTGAGGAACAGGCTGACAATTGTAGAGAAGAACCTCACCAATACCAGCACACCAAATGGGGACACCAGCCTCAAAATGACAGAACGTGAGTCGTGTTCATGTTTGGCATACCTCCCAGCAGCTCATTTACATTGGAGACTTTTTTGTTTGGTTGTTACATAAGGTAACCTGTGACACAACTTATTAATTGCAGTGAATCAATTGCCTCACCATTTTTCGGTTTAGAAACTTTCGTATGGCAGTGTCTTGTACTGAGAGCAAGAATACTGGTGTTATACAAAATGCACACATAATTTTTAAAAACGATTATAGATCTCCCTTCTTTTATTTGATTTGGTACTGGACCTTGTGGTGAAAAAGTTTTTGTATGATTTGTAAACATGTGGTACAAAATGGCAATTTGGAAAATAATGTGACATTTTATAACAAAGTTTTATATTTGTTAAATTATTTTCCCAAAAACTGGTATGAGCTGTCAGGATTACACTGTAATGTAGCAACTATGCAGATAAGTTCTTTTGTATAGTTTTGGTAATAGATTATAACTTTGCTACTACGAGTACGGGATATTAAGAGACATTCATGTGTTTTGTAGTACACAGTCAGTTTATGTACTTTGTTTGTTGTAAAAATGTTCAGTAATTATGAGTAGTATCGTCATCAGCACTTTCATAGACATGAGCGATTCAGAAGTATATATATATATACATCATGCAAATTTTTTTTTTTTTCTTAAATTATAAGTACTAAACATATTGAATACAGGCACACATGAGAATCACCATTTGTTGACGTACTGTGTTGATATACATTTGGCTACGCTATGAATATGTTTTTGCTCAGCGTAGATATGGCAACGGTGGAATTGCTATTGCATCTGGCAATGCTGTCATGTCTTGCTCAATTGTAATGGATGTCTTCTTGATACAGCACGAACACAGTAGTTGCAAGCACCTGTTATTATTGTGGTAACAGCACCACAGAATAAGTTTCAAACTCTCTACTATAAATTTGTATTATGTATTTTATGCTACCTACTAGAAGTTATGTTACTACTTTTAATTAAGGAGGCTGGAGGGCCGAAGCTGTAAGTTTTCACATTTTTCGTCAAAATGTTTTTTCTCGCTTATCAAAAGTCAAGGCTCGACAATCTGTAAATGATACTCTGGTACACCTTCTTACATAGTCACATACTTTCTTACTTTTGGAGCACTAATGGCAGGTAGGAAAAAAAAATGTAATTTCTAATGCTGTTTTTATGTTTTCTGATTTTGATTTTTTAATGTGTCAACATATGCTGTAACCATAAGCTTCTTTAATTTGGCAAAATTTCCGTAGAACTGGATAAGTACATTGTACTCAGGTGGGATCATATATTAATAATCTTTATTGTTTTGAATACTACAAAAAATGTTTCCAACATTTGCAATTTGGAACAGCTGCTCCTAATTTGTTTGACCAATTACAACTGATAACGCAAGCTGGCAGTGCTTGCTGTTCGTTTTAGTCACCACCTCTCCGGACTTCCATTATTTTGCGTAAATACAGTAAACCCCCGAGATCTAATGACGTCGGCGATCTAACGACATAATTTCCAGGAACCGTGGAAAAATTAATATTTTAAAAATGTATCAAAGCTAAGCAAAGTGAAATAGACCGCAGTAAAGCGTTAATTAAAAATAATTATGCGTATATTAAACAATTACATAATGCAGTTATCATAAATTAACGATATGCAGCTGTGAAACAAAAAAAAACTGTTTAAAAATGCTAGAAACTTCGCTGCAATATAGTTGAAGCACGCGTTGGGTGCGTAAGCCGCCTGCGCAACATCGACATATCTGAGACGTGATGACTAACGCTGCCTGAACTTCCCTCTCACACTCCACAAGTGTCCTTGTCTCAGCTATGCAGTTCGATACGCGACGTGGCATAGCAATGGTAATTTACAACCTTTTTTGAGGAACTGTGAAAAATTTGAATCAAAAACTTGAAAATTTAAGGAAAATCATTCGTGTTGCAATTTCCTTTGTGAGTGCTGTGCTGTAAGAAACACGCCGCTAAACATAGATAATATCCCTTCTGACTGTCCACGCCAGCCAATAAACATTTACCCCTCCCCCTTCCCCACGAAAAAGCCAGATTGTGCTTGCGTGCACGTGCATGAACTGCCGACTGTCTCGCCACATAGCAGAGCCACGTGTTTGTTTTTCCTCTCCCACTCGGCAACTCTCTCCCATGTTTCCGTGTCTTGTGATAGCCCAGGGGTTGGGGGTTGAAGAGATGACACCGGTTTTTTCCAGCCCTCGTTACAGCACGGCAAAATAAAAAAAGACCAGCATTGCACTCAGTCCGTAAGAGAAAAAAATCCAGCGTTATCTCATCTTTTTTTCTCTAGCTGCTGAATTGAGCTCGGCTTGACCTTGACAACTTCCGCTGTATTATTGATCACTCGTCATGTGGCTATGAAAGCGCTGCGGCGTAAAAACGGCCAGAGACGCAAACACAACAGTCGCGTCACCGTGTGCAGTATGTGGGCTGATAAGATTTTTGTTTTATGCTCGCTCAACAGTGGAGCAATAAGAACGACTGCAGCCAGCGCGCAGAGAGCCAATTCATCTGTATTCACAGTACAGAGCATTAAACTAGTGTGTTGTGCATAGTTTCGTGATTATTCCAATAGGCCAATAACTTTTAGCGACAAGTAATTCAGTCGTTATTTTATACGTGACAGCACGTTGAAAAGTCTGTGTTTTGCTGTTTTGAGTGGCTCTAAATTCACATTCATAACAGACTTTCGAGTTTTTAAAAAATACAGACTTTTTTTTAAATGTTTGTTCTTTAATACGCACTTTTATTAGTAACGCGTAAATGCTTATAATGGCGACAGGCTGTAACAGTTCTTGCGCAATAAAAAAAAAAGACTCAATGGCTGTACTGAAAGGTTTTTAAATTGTTGCCGTATACATTCACGTTGTTCTGTTGTGGTCTGAATGTGCTTTGAGCGAGACAAGCAGGTTGAATCACGCGCGTACGAGCTGCACGGAGGCAAGCCAAGGCCAGCGGCCCGGCTACTCCCCTCCACCATCCTACACTACCAGACTGAGCGCATCGCTCTGCCACGCACGTCACGATGGGAGATTGTGAGGGTACTATTTTATTTGGAAGACACCTTTTCATTGTACGAAAATATAATTTCAGTGAAAACTTTTTTTTAATTCTGTAATTGTTTGACATAAATTTTAGAAAAAAAAAACACTTAATTTTTTTTATTTGGGAGGGGGAGGGGGGTCAAAATTAGTTACCTCGTGACTAACGACATCAGTGATCTACGACACAATTTCCTGGAACCGTGCGATGGCGCTAGATCGAAGGTTTACTGTAACTATTGAAAAACATGGAATAAATACACTAACTTAATTATTGAATATACAATGCCTGTTAAACGTAGGCCTATCATATCTGGCAGGTTGCTACACTACCCTAGGTAAACAGTGCTGTTTTTATATCCATCTCACATTTCATTAGATGTCAATGACCTAAAGATTTGTTTGTTTCTATAAACATTCGGTTACTGGTACACAAATCTGTAGTTCACAGTTATTTGTTCTGTTATGAACTCTCGTAGTAATGAGATTCCACTGTATATTAATTCATACTTCTTTTGATTTGAAAATGTATTTACTGATTCAAAATTTACTGAACCGTACTTTTAAGCATAGAAAAATTTAAGAAATGGTACTTTTTATATCCACTATTTATGTTTTAATAGTATCAAGATTTTTACTCTTTTCACCACATTCTAAGAAAATGTAATTGATTGTTTTATTGAAGTGATATGTGTTATGTGTGTTAGGACTTACATCGGAGAGCAATGGTGAGCTGCCCATGTCCCCGCCCCTCATAGACTCTCCTCTGCACTACCGTGATGGCCTGCCAGTATCTCCGCCTCTCATACCTCCCTTCATGCTACCTCCTCCAGGGGTACCTTTCATGCCCCCACCAGCCTTCATGCCACCACCTCCTCCGCCCATGTTTCCTGGAGACAGGCGGCCCCCGCCCCTGGGTCGCATGTCATCCCCACCCCCGCATTTCTCCCCGCCGCCACCCCCCAGCGACTACTCCCCATCCTACGACGAGCGCTCGGAGGACCGCACCCCGCCACCCTACCACTCTCCAGTGCACTTCGATAACCTAGACCGGTACAGACGTAGGACTCCGCCTCGCTGGGACCAGCCCGTAGGACCCCGCTCTGGCTTCAGACCCTTGCCTCCCAACCTGCGGACCACTACCAGAGAACCCAAAGGTTTGGCTGCTTATCTGCCACTGTGTTTTCTGCAATGCTGCATGTTCTTTATAGCCTGTGTGTTGTAACTTGAGTGTCTTTTTCACTAACCCTTGTATGTTTCAATACTGTAGTTATTTTGGTGTGTGGATAAGTATGGTATATATTCTAGAATTTATAACCAACGTACAGTAGTTTACACTGAGTGAATGATACATATCAGCTGGTTTCACTTTCTTATATACAAATCATTATTATTGTTTAGACTATCAATGCTGTTAAAATATTTAACAAAGTTGTGCTTTCTTTAAGTTTTGAGAAGTTTCGCTAAAAAGATAAAGTTTTTCCTACACTGAAAAATTTTTTCATTTTAATTTGTTTTTTGACATAATGGATTTATGGTGTTTCTCTCTCTCTCTCTCTCTCTCTCTCTCTCTCTCTCTCTGTGTGTGCGCACACTTGCGTAAGTGTGTATGTGTGTGTGAAAAAACCCTCACATTTCGGTTTAAATTAATGTTGGGTCAATTCCTAAAATACACCGATTCCGTTTCCAACATCGATTCTTAAAACTGGGATTCGATTCTTTGATTCCAAGTCTGATTCTAAGGCTTTTGTTAAAGTTTTTTTTCAACTCATTTTGTTATCTTATACATAAAACCCTCATAGTCCCTTTGAAATAAATGAAATTACATGAACTAGGTAACATACATAAAACACACATATGTATATGCCTATTTGTATATGCAGAAAAACAAGATCTGTGCAGTTTGACTAAATTTATATTACCTAACTTACTAGACTTTGGAGGTTAGGTTGGTTTTGTTTGGCAACCTAATTATGTGCATGACTGAATATACACATTTGGTGGGAACACATTTCGTGATCAGCAGTATTTACTGGTACTTACGTAGTAAAGATTGTGAATAAAAATGTACCGGTAAACAGGAACTTTTGGTTATTATAAAACCGATCAATATAATGAGTAGTTTTCCAAGTTCTGTTTCTCTTTCAAGTTTTTGTTTTCGGCTTCTGCGAGTCGTACTTAAAAAAATCTGTATTTTTTTGCTTTGCCGACGTAGACTTAACAATATTTGTGAATTAGAAAGTGATTTACAATTAATGATGGAATACTTTTATTACATATTCGCTACCGTTTATTACCGTTGCAGTGTTTACAAACTTTGTTTATATTTTGAGACGTAATAGATATGCTACGTTTAATTAGGAAAGTCCACACGCGAGACAAGCACTAAAGATGACGGACTGTGAAACTATAGTCAAACCTCAATACAAACCTGAAGGACCTAAATTTTCGCAGTTTGTAATAATGAGGTTTGTATTAACAGGTGTTCACGAAAACTCAAAATGTTTTGTAAATGTATTCTCAGGAGGTTTAGACCCAACATACAAACGTTATTAACATCACCATGAATTCTTTCAACCACTGAATTTGATATTACATTGTTTTATGTATGAGGGAACTTTTTACTGTAAATATTCAATATACTATCTCATTCCAAAGGGACAGAAAACCACTTTTTATTAATGAGAACTTTGTATTAACAGGGTTTGTATTATCGAGGTTCCACTGTAGTAGTGCTATGGTGTTCCATTTTCATTCCAGTGGAATATTTTTGTATTAACTATAACAGGGTTGCTACAGGTCTGGAAAACAGGGAAAACCTGGAAAAGTCGGGGAATTTCAAAGTGGTCAGGGAAAACCTGGAAAAGTCAGGGAAATTGCATCTGCTGGCTGGAAATTCAAATTGTACAACAAACTTTAGCCTTAGCAATAGAAGTTTACTGGCTTTTGCAGTCATTATTGGACTTGTGGGAGTCGCATCTTCATGGGTGCAGGCTTAGCGATTGACTTTTGGACAATTGCAAAACCATTCACTTTATGAAAATATTAGTGATTCATTTTAAAAATAGTTCCAGTTAATTTTAACTTATTATAGTTCTCTGGATTGTGGTAAGTTTGTGTTGAACACAAGTAACTGTCAGTAGTACATTTATTAAACCATTTTTAAAAAAGAGTCGTGCAAATTTAGTTTATTTAAACATTTTAAGATAAATTATCTTGATTTTTAATTCTACAAAAAAAAAACTGAAAATTAATAATTTTTGTCTGGAAAACCAGTAAAAGTCAGGGAAATTTGATCTAGAAATCCTGTAGCAATCCTGTATAATCCAATCTTGCGGCAACCATTTTGTTCTAGTAGTGTCGTACTTCGGGCTTGAACTTTGTTAACATCTCTGGTCCAGAAACGTAAACAAAACATTGCGATGCGAGATTATGCGATGATTTGTAATTTTTATTTTTGGGAATATAGGCGTTAGTAGCTGTCCAGCATGGTGTATAAGTATTTATTTTGATACTGAATTTAATGCAATGTAATTGTCTGAACAAATATGACGACAATCATTGGCGAACAAGTTTTTATTTTATAGTTGACGTTAATCAATGGAATTCAGAATTGAATTTTGTGCGCTATATTAGCGACAATAATGTCAGAAACCTAAAATAGTTTGCCGTTTGTACGCAAAATCACTCCGGACAATCAGTGATACCTGTGAGACTGAAATATGTTGACAGGGATTTATTTTTAATAAGAATCGGTCATATCGATTCCAAAACCAGGGATTCGGTTCAATTTAAATTCCAGTGGAATCGATGGAATCGATCGATTCTGGAATCGGTATCGACTCATCACTAGTTTAAATGGTTTTCTTTTTTTTACATGTATGTAAAATTTTTTCTATGCATGTGAAATCTTTTTATTGTGATTCATGTTTATCCACAACAAAACTCTTTACAAAGGCGTTTTGATCTTAGTTAAAATTTTCACATTGTAGTAAATAATCAGCTTAACCCCATTTTTATCTTTGTGTACCTAATATATTTTAACAGTATAGTATAAGATATTGAAAAACATTACTAGAAAGTGACACCAGTACATTACCTAAAAAAGGTTTTTAGTCTTCTGTCATAAATTATAACAACTTTATTTTGAACATACATGGGTTACCCTACAAATGACATTTGTGCATGAAAATTTTGCTGTATATTTTATGTTTTTGAGTTTGTGTGCATGATGCTAGCCATGTTTATTTTTTTTATTTTTTCCGCTGCATGATAGGAAGGAGAACATTCTCAAAAATCCGTACTTTCTGGAGTACACTAGAGGCTGGTATGAATTATATTATTGTACTTTCTTACATTTTCCCTAACATAATATAAATGTTTATCTTAAAAGAATGCTAAATGCCACCACAATGAAAATATCCACTTGCTCATCCACAAGTGAAAATGTCTCTACTGTGCATACAGTTATTGTAAAACTCAAGTGTTATGTTTCAAGGATGCAGGGTTGTTGGGAAAAGGTTACACATAGTGAAACCCCTTATTTACACTTTTCAAGGGGACAGGGTGAAAAAGTGTATATAGCGGGAAAGTATAAATTAGGGGAAATCTCAAAAAACCCATTCAGCTTACCTTATTTAGTACTTTTGTTTTCATGTTGCTTATAAAACTCTCCACAGGTAAAATCGAAGTGATAGTGTTCATGCAAGCAATGCATTTATCATATTTTGTCACATAAGATTTGGTAGTGTAAGTTACCAATATCAGAATTCAATATATGTACTGTTATGGGAAGGTTTGTGGCATATGCATATTCCAAGAGAACATCTTAAAATGTTAGATCAGATTTTTTTACAGTTTGGTTAATAGTACTGTTAAGCATTTTACAATTTCTTGCAATGCTATCACGAACTTAGGCAAAAACAGTACGCATGTGAATAGGAATGTAAAGTTCTGTATTCAAATCAACACGTGTTTCTACGAACTCATCACACTTCTCCGTGATTACTGTATCAATTTTTGTTTCATCAAAAATGCCTGCTATTTTTTTTGTATTACATTACCATTATAAAACCGTCTAAACACGTTGCACTAAAATGGAAGTGATTTTAAAACACAACTGTTAAAGATCTTAACAACTGTTTATAATGGCCATGTTCGAATTGGCCGTCTAAGGACCCTTACCACGCTTTAACACCCTTGAAAATGCATCGCGGAAGTGATGTTACATATGCCGCTGTTCAAATTCACAGCAAGGGCTTATATGCACCCTAGAATGTCCCCTTCAGCTAAGGGGACGAGCCACTTACACTTATCGTACCCTACGTCCGAATTCACAAAATGCAGCCTACTTCATGAAGGGAACAAGGGCATTGGGCTCAAGGGGAAGTGATCAAGGGCACATTGCACCAAATTCGAACACTGGCAATAAAATATTTTCAAACACGTTTAGCAGATTTTAGGTTAAAATCACTGTTATTTGCACTTACAATCAAAGACAAATGAATACACGTAACGAGATCAATGTTGCCAACGTGAATACAGCGATTGGTAGCGTTTGAGACAATCGATAGCGCTAGCGGTGGCAATTATCTTGCGTCATCTTAAATTTATTGTTCCGTGAGCGCAAGCATTACACGCGATCACAGTAATTCTCGTATGGCTTTGCACGTGATCACCAACTTCGCTGTAATTTTTTTTCTTTGTTCTATTTCCAAACAAGTTTAAATGTCCTTCCTTCGTCATCTGTGACTCTAAAATCTCGTATTTACTGTATATTGTCTTCGGATGGCGAAAACAAGGGCGGAAAACGCAAGCAGTGGAAAAATAACATTTTGATGATATATGTGGGAAAATTTAACATTGCACTAAATTGCAGACAAACGGGACCTGAAGAAAAAAGTGCAATTTGCGGGAAAATGTAAATAACGGTAACGTAAATACGAGGTTTTACTGTAGTTTTAATAGATAATTTCTGAGACAAGTTTTGGACCAGTTTTGACCAACTCCGATTTGTTTAAATCGGAATTTACTCTTTTTCTTTCTTTCTTCTTCATCTTCTTATTATTATTCTTCTCCTTTCCTCTTCTCTTCTTTCCACATTAAACTCTTGATTTTGTTGTACAGTACTATCTGATGTGACTATTACAAGTTTTCAAATAAAAACTTATGTTACTGGCAAGCATATTAAAAAAATGACACCATAGAAGGGCATATTAATCCACCATTTATTACATAAAATAGTCTAAACATAGTACATTAAGGCCTTGTTACGGAGTTTTGCAGTGATTTCGAAAATTTTTTTTTGCTACCTAATACTCATATCAAAATTTCGCTGCACAGTTTTGACACTTATATGTTAGAATTTGTAGCTGAATTTTTTTGTAGAATTATACTGAACTGTTTTTTAGATTTCATTACCTAAAGTACCACGTTTTTCGTCGTGAAAATAAGCAAAAATGAAGGAAATAATTTTTTTGCTGGCGAATGGTACATTATTTTAAAAAACGTGTCCACAGTATTGTGCATCAAGTGATTGCACAGTGACTCAAATTTTTTCAAAACTTTTGGTTAAAAAATATTTGAGTTATTGGCACCAGTTTGAAAAAACTCGGGAACAAGCCCTTAAGTAACGTTTTAGGTAGTAGAAAGGAAAGTCTGAGAAAATCTCAACATGTTTTTTATGTTAGTTTTTTTTTTTGACGAGCAACTGCATTACAAATTCATGAAATTATACCTTGAAAGTCATTTACTACATCTCTGCAATATGAAATCAGACATAAAAATCAAAGGAAAGTTCTACTTTTGGTAAGCATAAAAGTTTTTGGTTTCCAGAAACTAAATTAAAATGTTCAATAAACATGACCAAATTAAACCACAATATTGTATTGTTCAGCAAGCATCGAGCATGGAAACACACAGCCAAAAGGGGAAGGGAAAGAACTGAGTTTTTTATTAAGATTTTTTTATGGTTTCTCATAAAACAGTTTTAAATAAGGGGTTGTTGTAATAATTGGGGTTGCAGCAATAAAAATAAAGTTTTGCTGTATGTGCGTCTGCGAGCAGTAGCCTGTGCTTTCTCTAACGTGTATCTGCTTCACTTTAGTATCACAGTCCTGTAGAGCCCTCTTACGACATTTCATTACTAAAGCAATCCAAAAATCTGTTTGCAAGAAATATTAAAATGGGGTTAGCTGGGTCAAGTGAAAATGCTTTATAATTACTGGCAAGATCCTAAAATGCATTGATCCAGTGGCTTGATGTCTTTTGGCTTAGATTCTTTTTACTTGAGCAATCATTTTTTTTGCCACAAAGTTATTGATAGAGACAAGTGTTTTTGGAGGAAACATTTTCATGATTTCGTCAATTTTGGTTATGTGATTTTGTTAATTGTGTCCGTATTTTTCAAGTTATTCCATCATGAACTTTGCTAATTTTCTACACATCAACATATGTATATTTAGGCGGTAACAATTATGTGCAAAAGTCTTACTATAGTTAAATACTGTATTTACATGAAATGACATTTCTATATCAATATTTCTTAGTTTAATGGTTTAAAATTCTTGAATTTGTTACAACATTTGATGATTAATTTAGGCCTATTTAACACAACATGATACATATGATTGGATTGGGGGATAAAAGTTTATAAAAATACATAAGTTACCAGAATAATATATTACTATTTAATCCAGCTTTAAATTCAGACATTAAAAAGGAGAGCAAAAGAAATTCTGCCATACGTATTAGGTTACACTACCCTTTAATGTTTTCCATCATACAGAGCAATTTAAAACTGTGATATAAATTTATTTATATCATATTTTAGGAATTAGTGTCGGTATTATTTATTAGATGGTAAATGACATGCAGTTAAGTATAAACAATTCTGGATAACCTAAATACCTTGAAGAAAGAGTTGTGCACAAGTACTCACAGGATGGTACTTGCAGATAGAAACGCACACATAGGACGAACACATTTCCCTGCGGACGCGCGGTCACAACGTTTCGCAGACTACATCTGCTTCATCAGGTGAGTGGAGGCACAGTGAAGTCTATTGTCCAGCGGTGGTTGGTAATCAGTACACCTAGCAGCCAGAGGGCAAACTGAGGTGCGGCGGGAAGTTTGAAATGTGGGTTTGTTATCTGAGGTTAAGGCCAGGTGGCTGTCTGGATTTTGTGATGTATTGATGTGCCAGTTCTCAGCGTCTTAATTCTGCTTTGTTTTTGTTATTCAACTGTGGTAGGGCCCTTACCACTCTGGTTGTATAACAGGAATCAAAGTTGGAGTTATGAAGTGCTGCATGTGCAGCAACTGGCTTCTCATGTGGATCAACCTCCGCTCCAGCTATGGCTTTTTTGGTGTCATCTCTGTGGCCATTCATCCTCTGTTTGAGAGTGTTGGTGGTTAGGCCGATATACTCTGCATTGCAGTGAGTGCACTGTAGCTGGTAGATGAGGTTTTCAGTTGCACAGTTGTAGCTTCCTGGTATGGGGTAGGTTTGGTTTGTCTGTCTGCTAGTGAATGATGTGGAAGGTTGATGTATTGCACAGAAGCCGCAGCGTGGTTTATTACAAGGGTGAGAACCCCTGGGGGTGGTTCTATCATCCGATGTGGTAATGGCTGGCAGTTTGGGGCGAACCAGTTTGTTACTGAGGTTGGGGGGACGTTTGAATACCAGCCTTGGTGGTTTAGTGAGCAAGTTTTGGGTGTGTTTCTATCTGCAAGTACCATCCTGTGAGTACTTGTGCACAACTCTTTCTGTTTTAATTGTAATTAGTAGCCTAGCGGCCTTTCCCGCCATTGTCCTAAATATCTTGAAGGTTTGTGTTTCGCCTCTAAATTTCCCATTTAATAAGCAACAATTGTATCCTTGTTGTTTTCACAATTATTTTTCCATTTTGAAAATGTATGCTGGGTTGTGTCGTTAATTTCTTGCATTTATGCAGAGTTTGAAAACAATTATTTTGTTACTTCCTAAGACATCAATTCTGGTAAATTACACGTCACAACGCATTACAAACATAAAATTATTTGTTGAAATTTTATTCTGCCTTGTTAAAAGATTTCATATACTTTTTTTTTAATTACTAAACATGTAAAAAATTGGTAATTCATTTGTCATCTCGCACGTAATTTATAAATTTCACAATTTTAAAAAGAAATGAAGAATTTCACAAAAATTTTGTGATTCAGCACATCTCAAGAAACACTTGTCTTTAGGTCTTGGTAAATACAGTAGTTTGTTTAAATAATCATTTTGCTTAAGTGCATTTGTTTATAATTCTTTGGAAATTGTTTAACTGAAAGATTACCGCATTATACAGGGAAAAGAATGCTGATTTCTACAAGTTACTTAGTTTTCGCTACTTAATAACCATTATTTTACATTTTTTTTTGTGTTCATCTTTGTTTCGTTTCCGCCTCCCTGAAGTTACTGTATTTAGTCTTAAAATGTGAGAGGATTGTGCTTCAGTCTTGCTCATTTAACACAAGCCTTGTGATCTATGTCAACAGTCGTGCAGCTTGCTCAGCTGGTGCACAATTATTTTGTTATCTGAACCTGACTTTTCAGTGACTGTTTTCATGGCACTTTGACTTTTTTAACTTAAAAAGTATACTAGAACTCCGATTTTACTCTCCCCTGAATTATACTTTCCCCTTAAATACACCATTTTTTCTGGTTCCCATTATTTTCCCTATGTTAACTGTGTATTATACTCGTGCCATTTACACTTCAGTTGATACTTGCTTCCCCTGATTTACACTTATTTTTTTATGAAGCTATCAATATTTTTTCCTCAAGTTACAAATTAAATATTAATATTGTTTAAGAAGGATGCAATTTTGATAGAGAGAAAACTATAGACTGTATTATGTATGTGTACAAAAAGTTTTAAAAACAGAAGTGGTAATTTAATCAGTGTTAGTAGTATACATTACACCTTTTCTTAATCTATGCTCAGAAGAACTTTGATGCTAAACAAAATTTTTGTTTGAAGGTTATCATTTTACTTATAAATGCTTTTTGAGGTCACATATTTCATCTGTCCTACAATTATAAATTAACTTGCAAAAAGTTTTAACTAATAGATGTTTTGTCATAGGTTTTGTTGTTTCCCTCCATTTACACCATTTTTCATTTGTCCCTTAGGAAGTGTAATATAGGGGCTCAATTGTAGTTAATTTTTTTTGAAGGCAAGTCAGATATTTCATTGTAGAAAATTTAGCAGTCATAACAGAATCAAAAAACAATTGATTCAGCTTTTTTCACATCCCAAAAAAGTAAATATAGCAATAGTTGATGTTGAAATGGGAACTTGAAAGTTTTCTTTTGCCATAAAAAATTACAAGGGGACCCCTTTTTACACTTCTCAAGGGACCTGGAAAATTTGTTGTAAAATGCAGGAAAGAGTAAAAAGAGGGACATTTCTTATGTAAAACCAGCAAATGGGATCACAAAAAGTAGGTGTAAAATAAGAGAACATGTAAAAACCGGGATGTGTAAAAAAGGGGTTCTACTATATAAATGCTTATAGTGTACAGACAACCACAAAATAGGCAACAAGCTGTTAGATGCATGTTTTTTTTTACCAGACTTTTGCAAAGCACTTCATGTATAAGTTTAACATCTATTTTCTTACATGGCATTAATTAAAAAGATGTACGGTACTGTATTTTCTTTATGTTCATCCTGTAAATAAAGTTTATAAAACCTACACAAATTGTTCCAGGAAAACAGTGCACATACTGTCTAAAGAAAATTTAATGAATTAGGAGAAAGTAGCATTTGGGGAAATGTTAGATAGATAATGTGTACATGGCCAATCTTGCTGCCTATATTCAAAAGTAAACGAACATAAGTACCTTTTATAGTTTACGTATTTACCAGAGAAAACATTTAAATCATCGAGAATGTGACACACATGCAGTGGACAAAATTACGTAGTGTGATAGCAGTTATAACATGTTGCCTTATGGTATGGAGTGAGATGGACTCGAATTCGCAAGGATTTGGGTTTGATTCCTGGCTCCAGTCATTCTGATTATGGTTTCCCGATACTACTCTAGGCGAATGCTGTGATGGTTCCTTAACACAGGTTGTGCAATCATCTGTAACTACCTTTTCAACGAGATGTAATGCGGCATAAACAAAATGGTAAATAAAGTGTTGCTTTAAGGTGGTTGCATCAGTGTGGTGACTAAATCAATAGCAAGAATATATTTTACAAAGAATTTATATGGAGGATGATTTTGTGGACGTACATTTAGTATCAAAGTTCAAACTGGAACTTTCCTCCCCTTGTACAATATGAAATAGGCACGAAGACACAAATTTGTATGAACAAAAATTTCTGCTTATTCGAACATGTTCATAAAAAACTGGCTTACAGTAAGTGACAGACCTGCTATGGCAGGAAACTTGTGCAGTTTCATGTACCCATAACCAGAAACTAGGAGCTCTGCTGTGCTAAACAAGACACACTGTAGAGGATAGCCATGGTCAATATAGCCTTGAAATGTGGTGGATGGCAAGATGTATTTTGACCAGACGTGTATTTCCTGCAAGGAAAAAAATTTTAACGTACTCATGCACCTGTGCCACTACAGAACATACATCACTTCAATACAGTGTTGGAATTCCATTCAGGATGAGGACTATGCATACGGAGCAAATAATACACAATACACTCTCAATAATCCTTGTTTATTAATATTGGGCAACAGTGGATAATTAGGAAATATGTGTGGATTAGCCAATAGCTCATTTGCAAATATTTAAAAAATAATTTTTTAAAGCATCCACTTAAATAGTGTAATGACGTTAAGAGGCTGTTGCAATGTTTCAGACACACCTATGTAACCTTCATTAATGCAATTTACACTAAGGCAATTTATACAATGTTTGTAGTAATGTAAATAGTACTAGGCATATCAAAACTATGGTAGCGTTTTATGAAAATACAGCTATTCTTATTCGAGCTGCATTCTTTAAAATCAAGTGCAACAAACAGAAACTGTTTTGTAAAATTTTTACTGAACCTTTGAATCTTGTGTGTGACAGTTTTGTTTGAAAATAGCTTAAAACTGATTTTAATTAGGCTAATTTTGTAGAAGTTTACGTATGTCATGGTATATTTGTATGCTGTTCTTGACTCTCTTTATTTTGAGGCATCCTACTCTCTTGCTCTAAGACTGATTTCCCAACATTTTCATTGCGTTCGTACATCTTACATGAAGGACCATAATACTTATAATATCTTAGTTGAATATGTATGTACATGAAACCATGTTTACACAATAAGTTCGGGGGACGTGATGTGATGGCAATCCCTGTTCGCGTGCGCCAGATGTGACGTGGCTGTTTTTGGTGTGTTATTGCTATGATGATGATGATGATGTCCCTGTTCGCGGTGCAAGATGTAGCGTGTCTGCTTTGTGTTGGTATTTACTAGCTCATAGGTGAAAAGTTGGAGGTTATGTTTATATAAAAAAACTGGTTTTCACTCATAGTATTTTTATTTTAAGCAGTGCATTTCATACAACACTGGACTTCGTAACCACTGCTAAAGTAAAAAAAGATCCCAAAATTCAGTTCCAATACTATAAAACCATTATGTAGAGGTTATGCTACCACCATGTCCTGTCGCAACACCGGCGAGCTCAAATTACAATAAAAATATTAGTCGCAATAAATTCTTAGCACTGTCACGCCCGTTCGTTCGACTGAGAACAAAGAGCTCCCACTCTCTTTGGCCCGTGCTGGCGCTCGCACCCGCCAACTCTCGCACGGCTGCCCCGACTGCTCGACTGACTACCATGGACATGGTTACTAAAGGCATACCGTGGTGGAGTGATACAACAGACTCCAATTTACGAAAACACAGCAAACTTCCATTTAAAACATATAACAAAGGTGTCCAAGATTTGAATTTATAGTTTTTACATCAAATTAGTAAAGAATATTAACACAAATATAATAATTGGGGACAATAGGTGCGCAACAGTTGAACTACTTTCACGGCGCAATACCCTAAGCAACCCCCTGAGACGGCTGACCAATGTGCGTCAATAACCTACGTCATGAAGAAATTCCATGAAGCAAGCGAACAACCACGTCGGCACCAAAAATACTATAGCCTGGAGAAGCTTGCAACACAAGAAGTTACTCACTTCACCAGGAAAAATGTAATAAGATACTAAAATTGCCAAAACTCAAAATTTAAGAAAAATACAAAAAAAATATCAAAAATAATTAAAATTTTACTGTGTTCAGTTTGAAACCAAACAAGCCAGGAAAATAAACAAATGACTCTACTTTACAATTCCCAACTGTATTTTAATATTTAAATTTTGAAATTAATTTAAATTATACAAATGTGGTGGCACTCGCTGCTGCTTCTCCTTCTCCGAGCGCCGACAGAAGTGACGATACTAGCCCCACTTATTTGCTTACAATGTTCCACAAAGAAATATAGTAATTTGATCAGTCCTCATATATGCTCCGGTCTCAGCGGTGAGTTACTCTTACCTCAGGGTTCGTGGTATCGAAGGATGGACGCATGCATAACGGCATTCAGACACGTGGTTAGATCAGCAGCCCATATTTATTACTTTGTTACAAAATCAGGCAACCACGTTTACATCGGCATGTACAAACTTCTTGTACAGCATAAATTAAAATGAAAGAGAACTGAACTAAGAAGGAAAACCAACTAAAATAAAAATAGCACGTGCTAAACTCAAATCATGAACCAATAGTGGGCCGGCCACGCAGTTGATGCGGCTGTAAATTCTCATCAAATAGAAACAAAACTAGTTAATAATTAAAAGTTCTAGCAAGTCTTTTCACCACCTTCCATCGCGGCCCCATGGCTACCGTTTGCGCCCCTCGGCTTACCACGTGCGAACCTCACACAACGCGGCACACGTCCAGCTTCTTCGGCAGTCAAGAACAAAGTGACCAGCAACGGCGACCACAATGGCGTCCCAAGAAACCATGGCGGCCTACCTTCCGGTTAGAATGTTCTATAACCTTCCAGCAAGATTAAATAACCGGTCTGGATACAAATTAAATAAACTAAAATCACCGAAAAATCGGCAAAATTCTGCTGACTTTTCAATATTTTAGTAAATAATTATTACAATAAAAATTATATTAAATAAAATCTTGGCATCGGACATTGTCGACCGTACACCTTGCAGTACCCTCTGTGAACCCCTATCGGTATCGCCTCCGCGGCACCATGGCCGGGCTGGCTGAACTCATCTACATATTTCCAAAATAAATA
Organism: Medauroidea extradentata; assembly: GCA_003012365.1. NCBI lineage: Eukaryota > Metazoa > Arthropoda > Insecta > Phasmatodea > Phasmatidae > Medauroidea > Medauroidea extradentata. Next base: position 63,288 of record PNEQ01003318.1, read on the forward strand.
CCAAAAACTTGACAACTGCAATAACTTTCAAAGGATCGGTTTCTCGTCAAATGTCCAAGAGTACAAAGTTGCTTGAAATTTTATGTAGTTTCAGAAAAGTCCACACAAGACATATTTACTTTAAATTTACGTGTCATCAGAACATTGAGAACTTAGAACAATTGTAACTTATTCAAAACTTCATCAAAATACTCCAATGAGAAAACTTATCACTAGGAATTGCATCCAGATGCGGTTTTCTGTTACTGTGCTTTTTTCGCCAGGCCCAATAGCGGTTTTACATTTAGAGTGGGTTTTCTATGTAATTTCTTGTTCAGCAAAATTATAATCTTTACATTATTTAACTAAATGACTTACTTTGAAAATTATTAGGCTTACGACAACAAACATGGAACCCTCATATTGAAACAATTATTATTGACTTACAAAAATTGTAGAAGCACAAGGATTTTAATCATTTACAGGCAATATCTTAAAGTAGGGTGGCCGGGCAACACACTGGGGCTTTTGACATTAATAAATGCATCAACCCTGCCCTACACCTGACTGACACTAGGCTGACTAGCTCTTGGTTCTGAAGTGTCAGTAACACTGGCTAGCATTAATTATGCAAAGAAATAAACAACAGCAGAGACTCTAGAAATACAACTGACTTATTGATTAAGTATACCCCAAGCGCAGGCTGGTCGCTTCACAGTGTCCACAATTACGCTTCACAGTGTCCACAATTACTAAGTTATAGAATCCTGTTGTATCATCCCGAACACCTGACGAACTATTACTGAAAACGAATATAGCCTGTTATTAAAGATTTAAATTTAAATAAAAAAAAATATTTTATATAGATTTAAACAAGATGGGGAAATGGCTGAACACTTCACAAAGTGATACATGAAGTCATTTCATATTTGCTGCCTAAGAGATGGAGTGAAGTACATATGGGCACGCCACCAGGTTTTAAGAAAGATCCAGAGACGGGTGATATTTGTGAAAGTTGAGTTGATAAACATGTCGGAAAGTAGTCTTCGCGTCAAAAGAGTGACACCCGGGGTAATTGTACAGTATTCTTCTAGAAATCACTTAAAACTGAAAATGTAAGAATGCACAAATTAGTTCTTGTATAATACCAGGTTACTGGTTAAAATAATGGTTTGTGTATTATTGTTTGATGTTCTGTATTAGTTTACAATTGTACCTGGTGAGTGATGGTATGAAGTATGAAAAAGTAGCTATAATTTGTGGTTACTTTCTAGGATGACAATCTTTTCCAGGGTCTGCAGTGAGCTCTGGGCATTCGTCAGAGTCGCTGGAGAAGTCTAGCAGACACAGCGACAACAACATGGTGTGAACATTTGCAGTGCCTTCAGTGGCGGTAGCACAGTCTAGCAACACAGTCATAGGAAGACGAGGCCTCACTTCATTCACTAGGCCTTCAGAGTTTTTTTTACTGTTATTTTCATTGTTGGAATGGTGGGCTAGCAGCTCGTTGGACGCAGGTGTGATATGCATGGTATTGAATGGGATTGTGTCCGCCACACATTTTTTCATTTTTAAACTGGATCATTTCTGGACAAATTATAATCATAGAGATGTTTACATGTTTGCATAGGTTTGTCCATTATACACCATAATACAGCTAAGGAAAAGATAAATGGTAGGCAGCAAACTTAAAATAAGGTAATAAGATATTACTTCTTTCTTTGTAAGAGTTCAGATGGTACGTGTACAGAGGTTATATACTTGCGATAGAGAGAAGTGAACGGCATAAACATGCACTGTGTATTGTTCCTATGAATCTGAAGATTTGTTGTCGTTGGCAAATTGCTGATAAAAACACCAGTAGCCAGCTGCGGAATGTGTCACTCAGGGAGTGAATTCGAGGAGAGTTGCTTGTAAAGTCTTTAGGAACGTGAAGGTATGAATAAGGGTTGTTGTTATTTAAGAGTAACAAAGTTTTATTTGTGAAATTTCATTGCTTGAGTCTTCGAAGTGGTGCAAGATGCTGCAGTGTAAGTATCCAGAGCTTTAACATTGTAATAAAAAGAGAAGCATTTCGAAAATATAGAACAGTATTCAATAGAACTTTTGAATCAAACATGCAGTGTGCATTCTCTACAAATTTTATTGTGCTGGATAATTCTAATGGTTATAAGTAATTCATCATTGGTTTACCAGCACCTGTGTTGTCGATTTACAGTTTTCCGACATGTTATACCGTTATAATTTTTTAAATTACTAGTATTTTACATTTTATACTATTTATATTTGACCAGTCTTATTAATTTTTTTTAGTATGTGCATCATTATCTAAAGGTGAATGTCTTTCAAGCCTCCATTCTAATGAGACTCCGTACACAAGAAAAATATGTAAAGAATTTATTAAAATTTTATTATTGAAAAGTTCAACGTTATTGTCACGTAATACTGTATTTTCCAAAGTCGTTTAATTGGAAATGAATATTCCTCTTCAGCCAGTCAATTTTATAGCTTGTATTAATCAGGGACATTCTCTTGTAAACAATTAAAAATTCTGCTGGTTTATAACTGTGTATTTTTGCGAGGTCCATCTTGACTTGGAATACCAATCTTTGTCAACGAGAGATAATACTGTACTTTAAAATAACTCGTCTAGTCTAAAATCGCACATCGTGGAAGTGATGTGCGCACGTCTCTTTGAAGTAAACTGCAGTTAAAAAATATTCAATACCTTTTGCAGGTTACACTTAGGTGTTTTAGTTTTAAGATGTAGCACCGAAAAGAAAGTGTGTATAAAATGGACTAGAAAAGTGATTTGGTTAAACTGGGGTACTGTAGAAGATTAACGACAGTAGATATGCAGAGCATGCATCTGACATGCTTCTCAAAATCAAAAAGCACACACACAGCCTACTGCTTGTGTTGGTCTGCAGTCGTAAAATTGCTCTGATCTGGAAATGTGTAAATACAGTATTCTTAATAAATTTACGTAGTATGTTTATGTACATTTACCTGTTATGGATAACTCTGATGCTCCTGCACATCATTTATAGCTCTAATATATAATTTTCCCTGAATAAAAATAAAATATTTGAGCCTTATTACTGTAGTTAAAAGTTGCATTTTTTACACTTGCATATTATGTTGGCAACACTATGGGCGTTCTTAAACCATTCAAAGTTCTTATCTCCCATAGGTAAATAGGATGGAAGAGGAGTATATTTTTGTCACAAAATGGTATGTTTGGGTACAGTACTTTTTTTATTACCAATCTTAATATGCCCTAATTTTGAGATACACTGAAATATTAAACATTTTTCAACTAAATAAATTAGTATAGCAATGCATATTTGGCAGTTTACACTGAAAATAAAATCCTGTGCAGGAATATGGCTGTGATATATTGTGCAGAACATTTGTATTCAAATGTGCAAGTGATTTAGCAGTGTTCTTTCGGCTGCAAAGTTGTGGATAATTGATTGTTATTCTGTTTATGTTGTAAATTTACTTTTTAACCATTCAAACCCAGGGGCATTGACGTACCTTCTGATTAAAAGCACAATGCATCATAAATTAATTGTTATGTTTATGTAATGTCATTTATGTTGCCAGTGTCAGATTGAGCATAAGAAGCTCTAGTGATACTCTCCTGTTTGTTGTAATTTATTTCAAATCATATGTTCGTAGAGACATGATTATTTTGCGTATTGATTCTAGGTCAGGCTGAATGCCAATAATGTATACTTCTCTACACCTTCTGTAATTAGACGACACCTGTATTAACACATCTTTGATACTGAAAGCGTGTAATAAATAACTAAACAAGTTGTGGTGATAACACGTGTTACGATTAGAAGCCAATAGATACAGTATAACCCCGATTTAACAAAATGCCATGGGACTCGAAAATGTTTACTCTAAATTGATGTTTTGCTAAATCCAATTTTAAATTTTTTCAAACCCCCCCCCCCCCCCCCCAGTTAATCCTCGGGCATTTTTCGTCGGAAATGGAGGTAATTGTTAGAAAGTATGATAGCCCACAACAACATACCGCAGTTACCATCAATAGGTAAGCCGCAGCCGTAAAAAAAAAAGAAAATCAACCGAAAAAACTTTTAAAAACTGCCAGCGGAACACTCGTCAAGCCGAGCACGTGCCTGGTGAGTTAGGCCGTCCGCTCGCGCCCATCAACACGCAGAGTTGTTATTCTTTCCGTCTCTCTCCCGCGTCACGAAGAAATTTTACGAAATTTCCATTTAAAAAAAGCCATGAAAACTGAAGTAAAAGTTTGCGAGATAACTGTAAATTAATAAATACGCGCAGCGCCGGCCATTGTAACTTACAGGCTGCCGCGCTTGTGAAACAAACTGGTTGCTGCCTGCCTAAAAATATTTTGCACTCGAGCATTTTTTAAGCATCTCCGAAACATATAATTTACGTTAATAAATTTGTTGTAAAAAATCTGCATAAATAATACAATAACGTATTTCATTTTATAGATACGCTGGTTTTATCACGGAACGTGTCAGAAAATAATCACGCTGGACACCACTGCATTCTATCGGCAAAAGAATTGGGCGGTAAAGCACGCTGCACGGTAGCACATTCTGACTGAGATGCGAAGCACTATCTGTGAATTAGTACCAGTGCTGTCTGCTGCAGCGCTGTGTGGACTGGGTATCTAGATGCTTGTTCACTCGCCAGTCGCCCGGATGAGGATCTAGGCGCGCATTTGTTACGCAACACAGCATTGCTCACTTGGCTTGCTTTGCTCGGCCGCACGCTCTCAGGATGAAGTTTTCAATGAATTTTAGTGATTTTTTTGTTTATTGACGGATGGTTTAACACTATCTGCGGAGTAAAATGATTATGCTGCGGCCAGTAAACGTATTTTTAATAGACTTACACTGCACTTTATATTTTATTTTTATCAAAGTTTCTTAGTTAGGCCTATTTCATACGTTTTTGGTTACTTTTTCATAGTTCCTAAAAATCCTTTTGTTAAATCACTGTTTTTGTTATTCCCGAGTTCGTTAAATCAGGGCTCTACTGTATTTGACTTTGGCCTGTGTGTGTATAGGTCTGAGAAGTCTGGGCTGTTGTCAGATTAATACGCGAAATACTTGTGCCTCTAGTTTGAAGATGTAACAGCAAATTGGAAGTTACAGTTGTGATGTTATAACAATGCGATGTTTCTTGACAGAGTATGTTAATGTAGGCTACACACTGGTGGAGTTATCGCCATATTATCAGAGGCGTTACAATGTAGTGACTAGCCAGTGTGCACTCACAGTCTGTAGAGTTGGTCTCATTTAAGAGTTCCTTTTTTGATAATTTTGAAGATTATATTGTGTACAATTTCATTTTGAAGTACTATACAGTTTGAGAGCCAGCTAAGTGTGTTTGTACAACAATCACTTGTGGCAGAGAAAAACAGTGCTTATTTAATGGAAAACAGCTGTAAAGAGGATGCAACTGTCAAAAAGTGGAATTCTTACATGAGACAGGTGGTATTGATATTACAAGTTAGTGTTACTGCTCTTTGCTCCTTTGTGGCTTTTGAACATGATTGGGTCACAGAGAGATCATTGTTAATCTTTGTACAGAGAATTTTAATATATGCATAGAAATTATAAGTATGTACAGTAATTTCGTTATATAGGTTTTCTTTGTTTTCCAAGCTTATCCATTTCTTTAATAATATTAGATTATTGTTAAATACAGTAAACCTTATTTATGATCACCAACTACCTTTTCATGGGGAATGGTTGGGTTGTGAGATATGGGTTTTACTGTCCAGTAAAACCTGTTTACAATGACTGCTCCTATATAACAACCCTATTATCTGTAACTGTGAGGGGGTCTGTTACAGAGAAAGTTACTGTATTGCAAATGTAATATGTTCCAGTAATACACCAGTTTTAGATATTGGCATGTAGGAACAATTCTCCAGATGATAACTAGTAATTAAAATAATTACATAATATTACAATACGGTGCACAAGTACTTGCAGAGTAGTACTCGTTGATAGAGCACACACAAGAAAGGACGAACACATTTTCCGCGGAAGCGCGGAGGCTTGCGACGTTCTGTCGGCCGGGCCAGCTTCTTAGGCAGCAAGTGGAGGCACACTAATGTCTATTGTTCAGCGGAGGTTAATAATCAGTGCACCTTGCGGCCAGAGGACACACTAGGTGTGGCGGGAAGTTTGAAAGTGGGAAGAGAGGTTATCTGATGTTGAGGCCAGGTGGCTGTCTGGATTTGGTGATGTATTAGTGAGCCAGTTCCCAGCGTCTCAACTCAGCACTGTTGTTCTGCTGAGGTAGAGCCCTCACCACTCTGGTAGTGTAGCAAGAGTCAAAACTGAATTGATGTGATGCAGCATGTGCTGTATGGGGTACGTTTGGTTAGCGAGTCTGCTATTGAATGATGTTGAGGGATGGTGTATGTCACAAGAGCCACAGCTTGGCCTCTTGCAGGGTTGGAGCCTCTGGGGGTGGTGACACTATTAGATGTGGTGTTGGATGGCAGTTTGGGGCGAACCAGTTTGTTGCGGAGGTTGGGGGGTCGTTTAAAGACCTAACAACCTGAACACTATATCTGACCATGCTTACCTGGTAACAATAGATGTAACTTCCTTATACACAACCATACCTCACTCATCAAGACTTTCTGCGACCGAGCATTACCTCAACCAGAGACTACCTGACAGCAAACCCTCGACAGCTTTCCTGGTTGAACTGGCAAGACTGACCATAAACAACAACAACAACTTTAGGTTTCAAGACAGTCACTACTTGCAAATTAAGGACACTCGGGTGGACCCGTCTTATGCCAACCTGTTTATGGGCAAACTCGAGCACAACTTCCTAAACCGCCAGCCTATTCGCCCACACTGCTGGATGAGTTTCATTGACAACATTTTTATGATTTGGAACTCCACCGAAGACAGCCTCCTTGATTTTCTCAACAACCTCAATTCACTTAGCCCACTGAAATTCACCTGGAACTACTCTAAGTCACATGCAGTATTCCTTGATGTAGAACTGTCTCTACACAATGGCAAAATTGAAACTGGTGTCCATGCCATGCCAAGAAATCCTTGAAATACAGACTTGCCACCCGAGCCAAACACATCTCTTCCACCCAGACCGACCTAAACAAACAATATGAATTAATAGCACAAACCTTCATTGATAGGGGTCACCCCAAACCACTAATCTACAACCAGATACAGTATGCAACCTTGACCAACATATGGAAGAAACCTGCTAACCCTGACATCCCTCTGGTTGTCCCCCACCATTATGGTCCAGAAAAACTCAGAACTATCCTTAACTGTGGCCACAAAATTCTTACCTCCTCACCACTCGCCCACAACCTACAGTACAGTCTCGTTATAGCGTAATGTCACGGTTCGAACTTCGCTATAGCCGAAACCCAAAAACTGCATTAAAACTGTCTTTAATCTTATTTAATTACAAAGTAGTATGTTATTTTAAGGAAATACTGTATGCGTTTATTTTAAAAGGTAAAGTAATTGCTGGTTACAGTGATACCCAAGAAGTATGGATGCAACTATGTATTCGCTAAGTCCAAACGGGCCAAAAACTCCGCTGCGTCATGTAAGTATGGCTATCAATCACCGGACCGCCTCAACGGTGTTCCGCCCGTGCGGGCGCGCGGCAAGAGTGCACACGCCGGCAGTCAACATGATTACACTGCCGGCCGCTGCAGACTAATGTAATCAGTTTACCGAGTGTAGCAATTTATTTATTTATTTTGGCATATTCTGTGTGCCCTTTCACACTGTGGCACGCATTGAATAATTTGTGCGCTTGCCCGAGACGAGTCAGATTAGCAGAGTTGACTGGAGACAAATTGAGAATTCTGTTTATGTAATGAGTTGTCAATTTCCTGAGGTTTTGGTATCTGTTAGTTGAAGTTCCCACGCCACTGAATAGTTCACAGAAGTGATATGGAGATTCTTAATTAACTGCAATGCTTCTCACTTCAGACACCCAGTTAGGTATTGAAGCTTTTCCACATCTGCTAGGGAATTATTGCTATTGATAGATGCCTGGTACAACTGCGAAAACATCTGCCATTCCTCCCATTGACCCGAAAAGATAAGTAAATTAATTTTGGGAAGCTTCACATTTATAGTTGGGCCACTGCTAGATGGAGGGTGTTGCTCAACTACATGTCTGGTGAGTATCAGACAGCAAGGTGAACAATTCATCATGTCTGGTGGAAAGAACATCTTCATCAAAGTCATCTGGAAGGGGTTGTAACCGTAATAAATCATTACAAAGGCAGTTGACAGCTGCCTCTAGGGCATCAAGTTGCCAAAGCATTCACATCATGAACAACTTCAAGTGTAACCTCAGTACATGACAAGCGCCAGAATCTTATCGCTAATGCGCATCAACTTGATTCCCTCAAGTTTAAATCTCATCAAAAAGGTCTTGAAATTCTTATGACACACGTAGACAAAATGATAGAACAAATTATAATTTTGGTTATCTTCCAAAATAATAACGGTAAATAATGAACAAAACACTTTTTCAGCGATGACCAACTCCCCGGGCAGCCGCTATAACCTCACAACGTAACAGTTTAAGCCTACTCACCACGTGGCCGATACAAACGTAAAGAAAATATCCATCGCAGCGCACACTGAATTCACAACCAAAATCAGATTAGTTGCGATTGACCGAGAATATTATCTTCGTAGACGGGATGTTCTGGTACCGAGTGGATTGGATTTTGTGATGGTAGCTTCTTCGCACACACGCTGCATACGCCTACACGAGACAGAACGAGAGAGAAAAAAAAACATTAATTCATCAGTCGTTGGTCACTTGATATAAAGTAAACTCCCGATTATCCGTGCTAATTGAGACCAGCAAAACCACGGATAAGCGAATTCATAAAGTTTTTCTGTTAAGGGAACAGTGATTTTGTCACCCATACTCATGGTATTACACAGTACTGTTTAAATTCAACGTGTGTATTTGTAAATCCAATAGGCAGTAAATACGACATACATAAGATGTAAAGAATAGTTTACTGTAAATAACATTGAGCCATGAGCCACGTTTTTAAAAAACATTAACTGTCCAAAGTCGCGTACATATGGCAACACGGCGGACCGAGCGCCAGCTGTGGGAGCTTGTCTACTGCCGAGTTCACACACACGTGCACGTTGCCAGCCATGCACAGATAAGACGCTCGCTCGTTGGGCGGTAGCCAAGACACGTGCGGAGAAACTGATTTGTGGAATGTAATGCAATAAAGACTTGGCAAACAAAGCAAAACCTCCATTAAAAATAATCCTTACTTTACAAGTGCCGAACATAACATAGACTTAAGTCAAAACAAGAAGAAACACATTTAAAAAAGTCTATGCATTCATTTCAAAGTTTGTGATGATCACAATAAAGTTTACTAAAAAATATACACATTAAAAATAAGTCTGGTGTACATACATTCATATGAAAGTCCGTGACAATCAGTGTTTTAATAAAAACTTAAAAGACACATTAAAAAGTCTGGTACATTCATATGAAAGTTCGTGACAATCACAATGAATTTTAATAAAAGAAACATAAGCACAAACCCTCTATCGACTAAGATTGCTTTCTCATTCATTCATAATAAGCTTGATTGAAATGTCTTATTTCTGTACATCTATAGTTACGTCTTTAATTTACAGAAGGAAAGAAACACTTTGTGTTTACAAGAGTTCTGTATTTGCCGGCGTATAATGCGAGAATTTTATGCTAATTTAAGTGGTGTTGAAATCACCATTCTCATTTATGTGTCTTGTATTTAAGTACAAAACTAGCAAAAAAAGTGCACTAGTATCGTTTTCGCGCCAAACAGTTATTACCATTACTGTTGCGTGTTGAAGGCCTCTTCTCTATTGAGTGGATAAGGGGGCGATAGTGTAACAAAACGTAGGCAAAGCTATGTTGTGAGTGCCACTGTAACTGTGCGCGAGTCAGTCCAGACGGGGCAGGACGTGGCTTGCAAGGGCTGGTGTGCGACCGATCAATAACCATCTGGCATCAACAACAGGATACCTTGACTGCATTCCACCCGCCCCTCTTCCCTGCCCCTCCCTTTCATCTTTCTCTTGCCGTTACTGCCATACAGCACATTCTAGCACCACACTTATTGCGCACCATGTGAGTGCTGTAAACACAAGCGTTGAACCTTTCACAGTTTGCATTATATTGCGGCAAAATTATTTTTAATGTATTGAGAGGTTGAAAATTGTTAAAACTGTCCTTTTACGTTTTGAAGACATGTTCGAAAATGACACTACGAACCGTACCGGTACAGAACAACTGTTTCCTAGTGATAAACTTGAAATGCGTGTCAAGTGAGACTAGTACGATCAGATAACCACTTCAAGTATGTGGGGAAGGGGTGGGTGGGTGGTTGAAACTCCATCGTATTGCAGCTCAAGTTACATTATACTTACCGACTGCCGGCAGCTGGTGGCCGGCTCTTGGCGGCCGGCGGTGGTGGAGGGTGTGGGAGGGGGAAGGGCGGCCGGCACTTGGATGCCGGCGGGTGGTGGAAAGTGTGGGAGGGAGAGGATGGCGGTGTGCCGCACGGATAAGCCGAAAACCGGCTAAGCGAAGCACGGATAATCGGGAGTTTACTGTATATCTGGCACCGGAGGACCAAATGTTTTGAATATAACACATCCAAATTACCAACGACTAACGATATGCGAGACACACCACACATCGACCTACCCTCACGCCATCTTGAGTCCCACTGCTCGTTGATGGTGGCGCGCACTACTTGCAGAAGTAGAGATTCATGCACCCACCTATGTTTACTTCCAATATTGTGGATGTGCTGGGTATATTGCGGACAGTACGGAACAACTGCCATTATAAGACCGCGCACAAGAGTAATTTTTTACCACTGTGGAAACTTGAAAACATCACAACTTATTGTCAGGGAAACCATTGGTCTGGCAACACTGGTGCGAACCACTGAAAATTCTGGTACAAAACGTAAAAATAATTGCATTTGAGATGAAAAACTGGTACCACGCATCAAATCCTCTGTTCCACACAACTACAATATCGGTACGAAAATATCTTATAGAACTTAAAAATTGGTATACTGTACGTACCAAGAAAATGGTACGCTGTGTTCGCAGAAATGTTTGTTTACTAAATTTAGAAATTCCAGTTTTTTTTTTTTTTTTTTTTTTGAGAATTCCCTGACTTTTCCCGGTTTTCCCAGTCGCTCGCCACCCTGTAAAATGAAATAAACATTTGCCAACACTTCTTCGGCAAGATCGTCTACATTATCCCCTGTAAATGAACCAATGTCCAAAAATTGCCCTTCCCCAATTTCAGTTTTTAACATCATTGTACACATTTGTATTTTTTGGGATGTTTAGGGGAGGCGATTGCCCCTACTGCCCCCTCCCCCCCCCCAAGGTTCCTTCCCCGAGTGTGTAAAATACAGTAAACTAACATTTATGGAGAGAAATAAGTGTATAGGTATAATGCTGCCAGTAAAAGTATTTTTAATAGAATTGCATTACAGTTTATATTCCATTTTATCAAAGTTATGGTATTCTTTCATACATATTTGGTTATATCTGAAGGTTCCTAAAATTGTTTTCGTTATTCCCAAGTTCATTAAATCGGGGCTCTACTATGTGATGTGCCTCCGCTTCTCGTCCCGGTCAGCGTCTCCACTCATTGAATGAAGAGGTTAGGTAAATTCCAAAACTCCGGATAGCTCAGTGGTTATTATTAGGTGAAGGCGAAACTTTCACGCTATAAATCTTCAGTCTTTACAAATGGTGGGTTGGTACCAACTGCAAACGAAAAACAAAAAATTACTCTCAAAGTTTGTGAGATGGTGTCTGGTCAGTTACCCTGTTCAACTCTTCAAAGCTTACATATAAACATACGCTGAATGCTAACTGCCGAGTTCAAAACTATACCTCGCTACTTTAATCCTGCTCGTGTCCGCAGTGCTCAGCCAACTGGATACTATGAACACACACCCCAATCTCATGTCCGAGTACTCTGGGTGTTCGCTCGCTCCCAACGACAAACGGTGCGAGTGGTGCTTGCGCCCCTCGACTACTAGTTACTACGACAACAGATACGGTAGTTAAACGCATACCTCGGCAGATTGATACAAGATCCCAACTAATGGAAATGAACACATACATATATGTATTTTAAAATCATACAAAAAGGGTTACAACTATTACGTTTATTAATTACACAAAATAAACCTAAAACTGTTATGTAATTATGGAAAAAACTTGCAAATTGGAGGTATTATTTCCACGGTGCAATACTTTAAGCATACAAAGGTAAAAGCTGACCAGCGTGCACCCATCACCTGCGTCATGGAGAAATTCCATGAAGCCGATGATCTAACCACAGCGTCTACGCCAGAAATCTTGTAGGCTAGAGAAGCTTGCAACACAAGAAGTTACATCACCAGTAAAATTTAATAAACTACTAAAAAACTGCCAAAACTCATAAAATAATAAAAATACAAGAGAAAGTTATATTAACAAAAATAATTAAAATTCTACTGTGGTCAATTTAAAATGAAACAAGCCAGGAAAACGCACAAAAGACTACTTTAAAGTTGTAGACTGTATGTTATACTTCAATTTTGAAAACTGAATTTAAATTACTCACTAAGTTATTGAATTCTGTTGTATCATTTCAAATACCTAATGAAGCAATACTGAGTAAGGCACATAGCCTGTAAGTAAAGATTTAAACTGAAATAGAAAGAAAAAACCTAATTTATACTAATTTAAATGGCGATTCTTCTCGCAAATAACACAAAAAATGGAGGGGAAAAAATTGTTTGCAAAATAACACTGATACATCTATCAATTGCTGCACATGAATATAACTATGCACTAGAGAAAAAAATACAGTCAAGGAATATTTTTTACACCTTTTTTAAAATTGAGCTATTGAATCTCGGGTGTTCTTCGTAAATCAAAACAAATTGCTGTCTTTTGCAATTTTACACACAGTATAAAGAATCGTGTAATTTTAACGTTTACCAGATCTGTCACATTATAAGTTTCAAATAGAACTGTTGCTATTAATTTGCAGCATAAGTAGTATCTGTAGTAATGATATCAAAAAATACTTCACGATGACACCAGTCTAACCACAAGGTGTAAGGTTGGACAGTGACTTTCCACGGGGACATTTTGTGTTCGTGTGTCAGTATTGCTGTAATAGATAATTAAGGTGCGCTGGACAAACTGGACTGTTAAGTGACAAGGCAGTGACAGCAGCAACCAGCTCTCTCTCCACAGCAGGCATAAATGGAACTCCCCATTTCAGTAAGTACAATATGTGGACAGTGCAGTCCTATTTTCTGTGGCCACCAACCTGCCACAATCTCTCATGCCGTGCCCAAAAACATGTACAGTAGATTTCTGTTATAACATCTTTCGAGGGACCAGGGGGTAAAAATTAACTGCAGGAAAACTTTATAAGCAGGAATCGATTTTACTAAAGAACTTCAAATTAAAAATTTTAAGAACTGTACAGCAATCAGTTTGTAATTTGAATTAAGAACCGTTACAAAACTCGTACATACATAAATAATTATACAAATATAATACCGTAGTTAAAGTAACAATCCCACTTGTCTTGCAAAGTCATGACTGGCTTCCGTATCGTAATACCCAATATCACTGAAATGCAAATATTAAAAATTAACGACTTTCTACAGTTATACTACATTTTTGTACCTGAAAGTCTACAGTATTTAGAGATAGATAGAGATAGATACATAGATAGAGATATGTAGATGGAGAGAGGGGGGGAGAGAGAAAGAGAGAGTTGTGATTTTTACAAGAGTAAAACTGAATGTTATATGAATGAAATGAACAATACTGTACTGTTGTTAGGCAAGAAATAAAAACATTACGGTTTGTGGAAAACTGGTGGGGTCAAAGATAAAAAATTTCATATGCAGAAGTGTTTTAAGAAGGTTCTACTTTACAAGGGTAGAAGGCATCATGTTTGCAAACTACAATGAGCTTTTGATTTAACTCTTAGAGAATATGTGGTTTAAGGGAGAGGTCCTTAAATTGATAGTCATTTACACACAATGAATATGATAATCAGTTTTAAATTTTAGATGGAACTACAAAATGTACTGTAGAGTGTTTCTCAATTCTTGAGAGGTTTTCCATCTCCTGAGGTGATATGTACAGGTACATAGAATTTTGCTATTTGGCTGCAGGAGGCTGTTCACTTGTGCAGAATGTCAGAATTTTCAAAACACGAACACAGACTATCATTTCAGCAACACAATGTTGTCACGATTGTCAAGCAGTAGCTCAAGATTGCCACAAGTGCCGTCATTCACTTCAACTCAATAAAAAAATTATTCAGGTCAACTAGATTACCATATTTACTCGATTGTAGGCCGACACAGAATGTAAGCAGACCCTTAACTTTCAAAACGTTGGAGGGAAAAAAAAAATATGACACCAAATATAAGCCAAATTTTGAAGGTCCTGCGCACAGGATGATAATGACAGAGTTTTACGGCCCTTCAACCTCTTAGGTCTTCAGAGCTGATGATGATTTTTCTTCCTGCCGTTTGACGCGAAGTATGGTAGGTAAACAAGTGGGCGGGTGAGACACGTCATGCGAGGAATGCTGACTTGGCGCGGCTCGACATGGCCCGGCGCTGTAGTTCGACATGACACTCGGCACGTCCTGGCGCAATGTACTGTACTTACTACTGCAGGCAGACTGGCAGCCGGCCGACAAAGCGTAAGGAAGCTGTTGCCGTATCCACTCCCAAACATTACATTTTTTTTAGAAATAATGTGCGGGTGATAGATAGGTAAATACGGAATTAGACCTTTAATGGAACCGTAAATTTATTATGTGAATGAGCTGGCATAAAAAATTACGTTAGTATACTGTAGACGTTTCCTCTGCATATTTGATGACCTTTTTTAAAACTCTGCTGTATAATGTCTTCTCTTCATTTTGAAACTCAGCAACCATGTATTACGTAAACAGGTACAAGCAGCAAATACAGCGGTAGTGGTACAGTAGCGGACTGGCGGCATGCATGTACTGCAGTACGCCTGCGACACTGCCAGATCAGCATGCTCGCTCCAGACCAAGGGCCGGCCGTGATATTGCTAGAGATTACGCTCTGTCTAGCAATAACTGCACGTTTTTATGTATTAGGTTCGAGTTTACATCTGTATTGGTACCGATGAAAGTATGTATTATAAACGTATTTATTTGTATTTGGTCAAAACTGTATGTAAAATGGTTGAGCTCATTTGTAAAGAGAGTCGGGATATTTGATGGTCCAAAACGATAAAAAAAGGTTGGCTTACAATCGAGTAAATATGGTATTGAAGTTACATAAAATTAATCAAATAAATCATGTAAAATAAACTCTCGTTAAAAAAAAAAACCAATTTAGAAAACATTATTACCATGATGTTATACTTCTGCAGAGCATGCCTGATAGAGGGTTCTCGAGCCAATTCCTCTTTACACGGATAGCTGACGAGTACTAAAACCTGAAGCAATACAATGAAAGGGACTCTCTTTAACAATATTTAAATGTTGCTATATGGCCTACAAAACAAAAAAATAATCTTAACTTACGTCCTACAAAACTACCATTTTTACAAACAAATGTCTTCCATCATAACACACAAAACTTTATAAACTGATAATTTGTACTTTTCCGGCCTGACATGGGATGATGTAGTCTAATACTGTATAATGTGATCAGAACCGTTTATTTGTGAAATCGGAAATTTAGCACCAACCCCTTACTTGTGAAAATGGGCTGTAAAACAGCGATACACCATGTCACCTCTTCAGAAGTCTGCACACCTCTTTATACTTCCTATGTAAACCAGAATAAATGATTCCTGCCATTCCAATCTACGATGGCCTCATTCAGGCTTATATAATATGAGTAACATGCATGGCCAATCCCACAGTTCACTAGTCTTCTGCCAGCTGCACCACCCTGCATTACACTGCACTAGTGACCAGAACTTGGGATTTGGACTGCAACAATCTGCTATTAAAGCATTAGTCTCCAGGATCCTGTTGCACTTGTTCAAATAGCTTGAGTACCATATCTATAAACGGATTTCGAATGAAAACCAACTGCTGTCCCCATAGAGAAAGGATTGGTGAGCAGTTGGTTGTCATTCGAAAGAGGTCTATAATTTTGGCCCTAAGTGTGTTACATATCACATCACTAGCGACTACAATCCTGGCAACATAGTCCATGAGCCTCTTACACATAAGCAACAAACAGATATCCCCATACAAAGTACATAGTTAAATGAATTCAGTAGGCCACTTGCTTTCTTGTCCAATCCAGTAATTAGGAAATATACCAAGGTTAAGCACTATACATCCTATATGTACAATGTGCCAATTAAGATACTGTATTTTCAGGGGGAGGGGTGCATTCATAATCATCAGTATATATACGATACTACTAACATTGACTCACTATTTCTAAATACATTATGTATTTTACCATTGCATCTTAACTTATGTTGCATATTTCCTAATTGGAAAGCCTAACATGGGGTTGTACTATAAAGATATTTTTTTAAAATCTGGTAGTAAAAATTGGATGAGGGAGGTGGAGGGGTGGGGGACTACACAGCGAGCAAGTACGGTAGTTTGTCACTACGCAGGAGGGGAAATTTTTTTTTTTTTATAGAATTTCTACTGAGGCCATATTCACTTCGCTGTTTAGTAGCTTGTTTGAAGAGTAAAACAATACACAATATCAATTTGTCAAAAAACTTGTACATATATTTTCATCATCACAAAAAAATTCAACTCATTCTTTTTTATGTAAAACCTATGCCAAGTTGAAGAAATTTTTTTACTTACAGCATAAAATACCTCTGCATTGCAATGTTGCTTTTGCTTGGACACAAGATAATACAAGTATGCACACAACACTGACTGAACAGCAGAAAAAACTGCAGAATTGACACACTTTTACAAAAATGCCATGACTAATAGTACGTATACAGGTCCATTTATCAACAAGCTGATCAAGTATACAGAGTTTTTAAAATACTATTCATTACACAAACTTGAAAAAATTATCTAGAAGCTAAAATTCAATAATAAAATTTGGCTTCTCTCCTAGCATATTTTCTGGCATATAAGACTTAGATTTTATGCTAAATTTGATGATAATTAATTTATATATGTCATATGACACAGCAGATACAAGAAAACTGTTTTGAGTGGTGAGTGAGAGACAGCTTTTTATCAGTGCTTATCGAGGTCTTTTGTGCTGGTGAGAGATGACATGAGGCAAGCATGGGCAGTGCTGGAATGAATGGGTGGGGGAAACGGGAGATCCCTGAGAAAATCCGCCAACCAATGTTTTTGAATTGTCTATATACCGCTTTTGCGTTTTGGAGTTTCTAGCGCGACTGCTGTTTGGTATCCGGTGACGGGTGCTGTATCGGTGTGGTAAGAGGAAGGATGGGGGGGGGGATGCAGAAAAGAACAATATCAGGAGAGGGAAAGCTATTTTTCACAATTGTTTTTCTAACACGTTTAATTCATACAGAAAGTGGTAAGGTGTGAAAAAGAAACAAACAATTCCGAAGTAGCCCACTAATTTGATGTGCGTGAAATAAACGTGTGGCAGCATTAAGAACAGGAAACACTCCCCATTAAATGAAGATGTGGTTTAACAGATGTTATGACAGCACACCATGTTCATGTAAGACAAGATGGTAATGGTGGCAGCTGGCAACTAACTATGCAGTCGCCCAGTGGGCAACACAGCTCGAGCGCGCAACTCACTGTCTGCATTCCTACTGCCCTCCTACTCATTGTTCACACTTCATCCCTCCCATTCCAACTTTCACAAATATGGGTCAGGAATAGAAACATGTCGACATATGTACGATCAGTAGAGGCAAGGAATTTTCGCAAATGCGAAGTAACCACGATAAAACGTGAAATTCTCTGGGCAAGCGGCTAGATCCTCGGTGGCGCGGCCGGGAGCATCGTTCCACTGTTGTCTTTTGGGCCTAGATCCTGTGTATTTTAGACAAGTGGAAGAAGAGGCTTGCCTGACAGCATAAAAATCTCATTTTGCCAGGACACTCGCACTTTCTCTCTCCCTCCTTCCCTATCCTAGTACATAAATACCGTACACAGTCAGGTTTCAACTTACCGTTTTCGCTCATGTAACCAGCGCACCTTTTTTTTTCCAAAATTTGGATCACAAAAAGGGGGGTGCGCAGCTTACATGGATAATTTGTATTTGAAGTCTACGTACTACGTCGGTAGGTGACTGGCGTGCGCACGGAGACTTAACAGCGCAGGTGGCTAAGGTACACACGCACACAGCCATGCAGGTGGAGGAATGCTGGTGACTGGCGGAGCGATCGATAACTGGTCACACGTGTTTAGGCGGCAACTGTTCTCGGTGCATAGCAGATAAGTGTTTTCGTAGTGACTAAGTACCGTATTTGCCGGCATATAAGACAACTATTTTTTACATATTTTCAGCCTTCAAAAATTGCTACTCGTCTTATATGAAGGTACAAAAATTTTTGGTAACCTAAAAATTGTTTGAAAGTTAAGCTGTGTAAGCTGTGGAGTTGTATGCTGTTTCAAGGAATTGCATTTTTCGTTACAAATGAAAACAAGTGCCCCGTTTTTTTTAATAAAATTTACGGTACAAAATTTTGATGAGTGTCATTCATAACAAAGGACACGTTTACCTCGCAGCGAAGCGGCTATCTATGCAGCTGGAGTGCATGCCTAGGTGCGTTTGTCTCACAAGCACAAAACTCTCAGGCGGAGAAAAAGAGGATCCAGGTACCACGTGCCTAAATCATTTGTCTCGCCAGCATAAAACTCTCGGGCGGAGAAAACAAGGATCTAGATACCGTACCACACATTCTAGGGCTAGGCTGGCAAGCAACAACAGCGCACAGGAATGTGATGACCTTGCAAGCAGCTGTTGTAGCCCGGCGTTGCCATGTAGTGCGCGGCGTTCCTCAGTCCGGCCTTACCAAGTCGCGTACGATTGCTGGCTACTGATGATGTTGCCAGCCACGTGTGCTGCCGCCGTGCATTTCCTTGGCTCTTGAGCGCCCGGAGGGCAGTAGTAGCCAATGTTATTCGTTTGTGTGTCTACTATGATGTTTATGTAACTGTAATAAATGCATTAAAAATATTTAAACCAAGTTTTTAATGTTTCTGGAAAAGG
The DNA here is from genome assembly GCA_003012365.1 of Medauroidea extradentata. Classification (NCBI taxonomy): domain Eukaryota; kingdom Metazoa; phylum Arthropoda; class Insecta; order Phasmatodea; family Phasmatidae; genus Medauroidea; species Medauroidea extradentata. The sequence goes on from PNEQ01003318.1 coordinate 82,570, forward strand.
AAAAAAAAAATTTCTGTCGGGAATTTCAAAATTAATACAAATTTACTTTTTTTTCGAAACCGTGACTCGTCTTACATGCGGGGTCGTCCTATATGCCGGCAAACACGGTACGTTTGTATTTTGATACTGTCGTTTTTTGAGAAATCAAAATGTCAAAACGACGATTGCGTTTGTTTTACAGTGAGTGAGAAGCTAAAAGTAATTAAGGAAGCAGAAGAAATAGGAAATTGCGCAGTATGTTGCAAGTAAATCACAGCGCCAAATGAAAAACAAGTTGCAGGATACCGTAGCAGCGTCAACAGTTAGTTGTGACTAAACATTTTGGTCTACTCGGGCCGGATAATGCCAGTAATTTTAGTTCACTTTGCATGTTTAGTACTGTATCACACGTTGCACGCCTCATGTACTTTGTTCGCTCTTTCCTTGCTTGGTGTGGACTCGAGTATGACGTGATGATGTTTTATTACATTACTAACGGTTAATTTAGTTGGTTTTTTGACTCACCCTCTCAGTTTCATTGGCGAGTTGCTAACTGTTTGTGCATTCACATTAGTGCCACATGATCAAATTGTTTTGTGTCCGTTACTGTTCAGAGTGGCGGTAATAAATACGTATAATACATGATATAACATTTGGAACATCATCAATTTTGTATATTCACAATGGCTAAGACACCACGTTTAACACAACCTTCTGCTAATTTTAGCCGCAAATTTGCTTGCCAGTGACTACGTCTACAACAATAAGTTTGAATTTCCTTTTTTTTTTTTTTTTTTTTTTTTTTTAAAAATCAAACTTGTCATTGAAAAAAAAAGGGTGCGATGCTTACATGGGTGCGAGGGGTACATGGGCGAATACAGTATACTAATGATCGGACAGAGACACAGGCTACGGCATCCACGTCAGACACACTGTTGTCAGGCAGTCTCAGAAATGCTTTCTCTGAGCTCAGATGATGACATGGCTATGTGGAACAACAAGAACTGCTTGTTCTGTCCGGATAACGGTGCACATATACAGTTTTTTCACCAAGAACAATTGCCACCCGTTGTGCGATATGTGTCACACACACCTCTGGCAGCGAGGAAACTGGCCTGGCCAGCAAAACACAACCGTGCAAAAATGTGTTGTCTATCTGTGTTTCATGTTCTCCAACCAGCAAGTATTGGTTCTGCAAGTACTTGTGCATATCTGTCTACATGTTTTAGTAATTAGTAGTCTAGCAGCCGTTTCTCAACCTTTTCTTTGTTTGCATGACAATCTCCACCATCTTGTGTCCATTCTTAATGTACCTGTATTACCAAACTATATAAAACACTCTACTTTAATATTTATTATTTTCTTTCTTTTCTGCTTATTGTTTTGCCCCTGCCACAAAGATTTCATATCCTACTACCCATTGCTCACGAGTCGTTTTCACATCATCAACTTTGTTCTTTAGTATTTCAACACAGAGTATGTTTAGGCAATGTGGAGTGGATAATATGACATTATGTTTATGACTCAGTTTATTATTCACCTGAAACTTAGGGAGTTGTGAGACTGGTCTGAGAGTTTCTGTCTGTGAGAAAATTTTGGCAGCCGAACTAGTAACGACAGTGAAGCTCGGGAATATCCAAGTTTGGGAGTGACTGTGATTTAGTGTATCCCTTTCTACTTGCATCAGGTGATCAGCTGAGTTTATAGCGCTAAGGCTGCCATCGCACACTGCAACTATTCCACATCCGACGGGTTTATGCACTGCCGAAAGATAGGATTAAGTCTCATTTCTGTCAGTAAGAGGTTTATACTGCCACTCCATGTGTGCAAGCTTCCAGGCAATTTGTGGGCATCATTGAAGCAGAATTAGGTGGTACTAATCTTGAGAGATTTGCGAGCAGTAAGTTGTGTTTTCGTAGTGTTATTTAGAATAAGTGCAGTATTCAAATTGACATACGAGTGGTATGGTCATAGGTGCAATTGTATGCTCGTTATGGTCAGGGGGTGCAATTGAATGCCCATGGTCAAATAAACCAGATTGTTGAATTAAACACTTGGCTTTACAGTTTTTATTTTTGTTTGTTAGCGAGATGTTACGTGTTTCAGTGAGTGGAAAGTTGATAGTGTCTTATATGCTGGAATGAGTGAAGATTTTGATCTGTGCTTAACATCGAGGTCTTTAGCGCTGGTGAGGGGTGATATGAGGTGAGTATGGAGCAGCACTGGAATGAAGGGGTGGGGGAAACGGGAGATCCCTGAGAAAACCAGCCGACCAACGGCATCGTCCGGCACGATTCCCACAAGCGAAAATCCGGGGACAGACCCCGCTGGGAATCGAACCTTGGTGGGAGGCGAATGGTTTGACTTTTCGGCCACCGCGGCCCCCCTTTTATGCTGGGAAATATGGTGAGTTTTTCCATTAAGTATAGCAGTACAGTGAAACCTCTAATACATACCCTGGTTAAAAAACAGTTCTCGTTAATAAAACGTGGTTCTCTTTTCCCTTGGGACGAGACAATATTTAAATGTATTTCTACTGACAAAAAAGTCACATTATTTATAAAAATGTTTGAGTGTTGGAAAATAACCACCTAACAAATTTTAGACCAATCATACTTTTAAGCACACACCTTGCAATACAAACCTCAATTGCAATCTGCAATCACTTGAAGTTTGTATTAAAGAGGTTTCTAGGCCACAATAAAACTATTTCAATCAGAAAACAACACTACTTCATATGTGATATGACCCTCAAAATTTCACATGGTCTATAGGAAAAAATTGATTCTGCCTGTAAAACAAAATCAGAAAAATTATTACATAACTACTATTGAAAAATAAATACTGTATTCCTACCAGTATATTCAGTTGGTTAAGTAGATGAAACATGTTTCCCAGTCATCAAGCATGATTAAAATTTAGTTAAGCCTATCTGTTGAAAATACATTGTTATTTACATAACCTTAAAAAATACATGAATACAAATTTGAAATGCTGAAGAAATGCATTAGTAGAAAAAAAATTGTTGTAAGTTTCCAAAATAAGATGACCTCTAGTTCTTGGGAAGTAAAAATTGAAATATATCTGTCTTATATTCTGGTAAATACAGTTAAACCTCTCTATAAAGACCCCTCATGGTTCCCTAGAATAGTGTCCTTATACAGGGGTGGTCTTTATAAAGAGGTTTGATTGTACAGTAAAACCCCTATTTTGAAATCCCACAGTTCTTGAGAAAAGGGTTGTTATAGAGAGGTGGTTGATAGGGGCTGTTATAAAGAGGTTTTACTGTATAGTATAAAAGTTTAGGCAAGTCTATTTTTATATTCAATGTATCATGTAAATAAATTTCACAAATCACATAGAACTGTACTAAGAGTAGGTAGGTTACAATTAATTTAAAATTTCTGATAGTTCTAAAAATTATGGTCATAATATTTGCTTCAAATGCTAAAAGAAAATCATGAAAAGCACTTCTACAGCCATGCATAGTGCTCAAATAACAGCTTTTGATACCGTAATAATTTTTTTAACTTACCGTATTTATTTTTGTTGAATACCCATTACAGAGTTGAAGCATTATTTTTTATAAAACTATTTATGTTAGTAAATCCTATGCAATAAAATTAATTAAGAAATGTAAAACACATACGGCAAAAATTAAATAAGAAGGTGGTCAATTTGCTATCACAGTTATTTTCGTAATAAAATCCACATACAGTACTGCACCTTTCATAAACTATCTGTTCGTTTTCTGAACGAGAAGGAAGATGAGTGGAAGGACTTGAGTTTGTTGAGGCCTGATTGAACAGAACTGGACTTGCAGAGGCTGGACATGTTTCGCACCTGCTGGAACTCTTCAAACGTCCTGCCATTCACTACCATTGTCTTGGCTACTGAGCTCAATGGCTGTGAAGTCCTGTGCACAGAAAATCATATCTATCAACAACCAGGAGGCTGAAGAAATGCAAAATAAATCTGTTAAAGAGACAATCCTGCATAACAAATCTTACAATGAAAAGTATGGTGGGTAGTTACGACTTAATATCCTAACAGCAAGGTCATCATAGATGAAATAAATGGTTAGGACAGGAAATTGAGAAGGAATCAGCCATGGTCTTTAGTCAGAACCATTCTCGCATCCACTGGAAAAATAACTTTCAGTTTGCCTACAAACACGAGCAGATGTTGATTCCCAAAATGTCACGACCAGCTCGCATGAGAAAAACTCCTGTGTTCTTCTAAGTTTCCATCGTTATTACGTCTAGTCCTGTGTTTGCGACATGACTATTGGGTCATCTTGTTTTGTGCATAACACTGCCTTCGTCTTATAGGGAGACACAAAGGCCGCATGATACAGTGGGGCTTGATAGTGACACACAACAGAAAGACAACACATTTTGCGCAGAACAGCATTTCGTGATGTTTCGCCACAAAGGTAGCTTCCTCGGGCAAAAAGCAGATTGGTACTGCAAGATGGCGGGCGGTAATTAGTTAACCTAGCGGCCAGGAAGCAAACTAGGGTACGCGGCAGATTTCAAAGTGTGATGTGAGGTGTTATCTGATATTAAGGCCTGGTGGTTGTCTGGATTTGGTTATGTACTGGTGGGCAAGCTCCCATCGCCTAGGTTCTGCACTGCTAGTGGATGACGTTGAGGCTTTTACTACCCTGGTTGTGTAGCAAGAGTTGAAGTCCAAGTTGTGAGATGCTGAATGGGCTGCAACTGGCTTGTCCAGGGAGTCCACATTACAACCAGCTATGTATAGCCTTTTGGTGTCCTTAGTTTTCTCAGTTCTCTGTGTTGTTTTGGACTTTTAAATTTTTTGTATTTTCAGCAATTTAAACAATTTATCTTTGGATTTCATCAGTTTAGGTTATCATGCATGAGTTGACTTCAGCTAATCCAGATTGTCTTTTTCTCCCTTTACTTTCTTGGCTCACTCTTGGTTTTCCGAGACGAAGTAGCCATGCAAAGGCACATGTCCACAATATTTCATTAAATAATCATTGCAAGAAACTTTCTAGAAATTTAAGTTAATGAATTGGAATCACAATGTTACAGCCTGGAATTTACTGGCACATTGGTGGTTATGACACACACCCACAAAGACTTGTTAATTCTAGAGAGTAATTGGAAGTGTTTCCTTGGATAAGCTGCTTAACTAAAATGTTCCCAATTGCTGATGTTCACAGAAGTAAAGTAATACAGTACAAAGAACCCTCGATAACTCGGACTAAAAGGGGGAAGAAGCTGTCTGTGTTATTGAGGGGTGTTCGGGGAGGTGGGGTAATCTGTCAATCACAGAAACACGAAGAAATTAGTACTCTATCATTTCTACAAGCAAACGAGGCTGCAATAAATACTGTTTTGTACGTAACTATCGTATCAAGTTATGGGAAAATTAATGTAACGTGGAGGACTATAAAAGAATGTCAAACAATGTGGGCAGTCAGATCTTTATTTTTTATGCTACTTCTGGCTGATCCACCAAGGCACTCTTCTATCACATAAAAGTTTTCGTCTGGCTGGCGACAGCCAATGTGCGTGCATGTGTGAGAGAGATAAGAAATGATCGTTGGAGATAAGCTACGGAGGTTGCGAGCGGAAGTAGTCAAGGTCAACTGGTACAGTCTCATCACAACAGCAATACAAACACAGCACGTGACCACACGCATCTCACTCAAGATGTTTACATTGAAAAATACCTTACATCCGTATGTCACAGCGTAGGGGCAGCAGCCAGCTGCTAGCCTAATAGATTTCAAATGTTTCTACGAGAAATAGTTTTTCCCGGGATCACTTCGTTAGAATATCTAATGAGGCCCGTAGCAATGTAAATCTGAGCCTCTCCTTTTTTTTTATATATAAAAAAATTGTAGTGATGATACTGTGCGCTTGTAGGCATTCACACTTCTGACATGTTGGTTGCGCTTACCTCAGCAATGAACATCAATGACGTCTTTATTAGCACTTACACTTTTAAATACATTTCACAGCAACCTTCAAGGTTTATTAGGAACTTTATAAAAGCAATTCATCTTAAATAATAACTCTTATCGTTTATTTTTTTTTCAAATGCGAGAATGTGAGGCCCGGGGCAAATTTCCCTTTCCCCCCCCCCCCCTCCTTTATCCCAGCAAATTGACTAAGTCACGATTTTTTCTACATCACGCCGGCCTCCATAGCGTAGTCAGGCATCGCATCAGTGTACTGTGCGAGAGGCCTTGGGTTTGAATCCCGGCTATGGCATGGATGTTGTGTTGTTCTTTTACCACCCACATCGGCTCTTGAAAACATCGTTGTTATAGGGGTGTAAAACCCTCTCACCAATTTTTTCTAAATCGCAATGCAAAGCAATGACTTTTAATTTTTCTTTTTTTGTTCGGAACCATTTCATTTGCAACCCTGAATTCATTGCGCATACCAGAACAAAATAATTTTCAATTTATGTGTCATTGTAACCCGTAGTTACAGTCATTTCACAAGCACCATACTGAAATGTTTGTTTACAACACACGTGCGTGCCTGGATCGCTGGGCGAAGAGGTAGGAAAGGAAAGTGAGAGGTCAGCCTTCTGCGTTGCATCTTTACTCGTGCGTCATGAGCCTTGCTAACAACATTTTACCACACGGAACTTGCCAGATATTTACTGTGCGATTATTAAAGGCTAAGTAGTGATAGACGACTACGTTATAAAGTTTAATACTGTTCGAAAATATAACGTGATGAATTTAAATCCAGCAGAAACGATTTTTGTAAGTCTTTTAACCAATAAACGATTAATTAAAAATTATTATAATTTTTTTTTTTTACTTCTGTCCGAGTTATCCGAAGTCCGCGACATCGAGGTCCGAGTTATCGAGGGTTCACTGTACTTCTATTTAACCTAGGGCAAGCAGGACTTTTTTTGGTAAACTTGGCCAGCTCAAGGATGTAACCACAGCAAGGCACAGTACAATTTATATAAATAATGTATGGTTGCTTAGGTTAAATCTGACACTGTCTTAGGCTTTGTCCATAATGTTCTTGAGATCAATGTTGCTTCCAACACTTCTCTGCCTCCGATATGATAACAAACCAACTGTGTACTTCAAGAGTTCATTTCAGCAGTCTGTCGTGGAAGAGCACCACCTAACCTCTGTGCGACAAACCTCTTCACTACGTAATACTATTTGTAAACTTAAAATTATTTAGTGCTAACCTGCACTGAGAGAGTCTAGTTTCTTTTCTGTGAGACTTTATACAGATTGCTACACTTGCAACAAAGAACATTCCTTAATATATTCCCCTGATTCCCCATGCAGAAACCAAACGTTTCCATGGTTTTCAAAAATATGGAAACAACTTTAGGCATTTTCTTCAACACATTTTCCAATAAACGTCAAGATAAAATTCAGCAGACATAACCAACTTGACAATGAATTATAATACCTCTACACGAGGGCAATTTTTTTAATAGAAAAATTACAAGCTCAAAATCACTGGGCAAGAAAATTACCTGAAATTTCTTAATATCTCCAGGTGGCAAAAATTTCTCTGATAATTCAGGTTTCCCAGGCAGGTGGCCACCGTGTCATCATACACACAAGAGGACATTGTGACAGTAACTTGGGGAGGAATTGGCCACGTCTGCTGTTAAGGAACCATCCCAACATTCATGAAGAGTAATTTTGGGGAACAATGGGAAACAGACGTGGGGACTGCCAGAGCCAGAAATCAAACCTCGAAAATGAGTCTAAAGTGTTACAGTTTCACCACCTAGTTCAGCAGGGCAGGAACTAACCAACAGAAACCGCATTAGTTGTTGCGCTCAACAAGGTTACATCATTAGAACATAACTGTACATTTTAGTGGTCAAAATATTTGTGGCAAATGACAAAGAGTGGAAAAACTTTTACATACAACTTGTTTTCAAACAGATCATTGTAATAACTGTAAGTAATATTAATTTTTTTCCTCATAAAACTATATGACCTATGCAGTTGAGGTGGAAGTATGAAATGATACTTTAAAATGTAACGCAATGGGCACCTAGGTACAGATGACCAGTTATAATACTCAAAAGCCACATGACATTTCATTTTACCTATATGCGAGTCTGCATTGCATTCACTGCCTAATCAACCCCAGAGAAATGTAAACTTTCTGAGTTTAATTTTAGGGAAAAAGAGCGGTGGGAGGGGAACTGCCCTAAGTGGTGGAAACAGGACCGATGCTTGAAAACAGAAGTGGCAGATTAGTATAGATTTTCAGTAAAGTGAGAAGGAAAGGTGCACAGCATAACAGAGAAGAAAGCACTTTTGCTTTGCAGCTGCAGCCATATGCTGATTACTGCAGCAGTTAAAAGTTGATGCCGGTGGGTGGTACGTAGGTCTGGGTATCTACCAGACGGCATCTTAGTTTTGTCCCTGGGAGCAGTCCCTGGGAGTAGTCTTTGGTGATGGACAGATGTTGTCGTATGAGCTAAGAGATGTTGCTTTTGAAATAGCTTCTCCCTTGGGATGCTGGCACTACCTCCTAGAGATGGCTTCCACAACGTAGTGCGGCGGGTGCAGGCATCCACTGTTTGGTCCTCACCGTGGACCTCGCCTTCTCAGACTGCCTTCTGATGGCCGAGGTGGCCCTCTACCTGTGCCGCCTTCCGGCCCTATGACGGGGCGTCAAGTGTTGTGTTTGGAAGGTTGGTGAGAGGATTAACATCCTCTGGTGGGTCAGTTGGTGGGCAAATCGTCTACCTGTGATGTTAAAGGGGGTAGGATAGATTAAGGCTAACAAATTCCTGTGGGCGGATTCCAGGGGGGGGGGGGGGCAAAGCAAGGCACCTTGGCACAATGCCCACAATTATCAAGCAGTCCCAGGAGGTCTGTGAGGGTCATAGCATGAGCTATGCAGCTGGACGAACTAACCGACTCTGGCAGCTCACTTCACACTCATGGAATACCCTGAGATAGCTACAGTTACTGCTGAACCCCCGGAGATTTCTGCTTGGTCTAGGTAAGACCTGGTACCGGGGAAATGCCTGAAGGGTAGCAAAGAGTGATCCAGGGTGGCGAGCGACCGGGAAAAGTCAGTGAATTTAAGACGTTTGGAGAAGTCAGGGAAAAGTCAGGGAATTCTCTAAAAAAACCTGGAATTTCAAAATTTGGTAAACTAACATTTCCGCGAACACAACGTACCATTTTCTTGGTACATATACCAATTTTATAGTTCCATAATTTTTTTTCGTACCGATATTGTAGTTGTGTGGAGCAGTGGATTCGACACATGATACCAGTTTTTCGTCTCAAATACGATTTTTTAGGCATTTTGTACCAAAATTTTCAGTGATTCCCGCTAGTGTTGCCAGACCAATGGTTTCCCTGACAATGTGTTGTGATGTTTTCAAGTTTCCACAGTGGTAAAAAATTACTCTCTCGTGGTGTTTCTTGCATACTGTTTACAAAATGTCGTAAATTTTAATGAAGTTTTAGTTAATAACGTGCGTTTTAAACAGTTGTAGTCTTTTCTCCCAAGAGTTCGTAGTAGGAATGAAGGTGTGGACTTGGCAACATAGGATTCTCAGTTCGCTTTTGTTCTTAACATGCGGCATGCTGATACGTTCGTAATCGTTGTTGGTTGTTTATTGTTTACTTGGCGTGGTGCGAATATTTTTTTCTATGCTTCGTGCAAGTTTTAATATCTTCTCATCATGTCTGAAGTCCGTGGATTTACATTTAAATTGTATTTTATCTACCATACCGTGTAATGCGAAACACGCCTGAACTTTTTCGCTCGTGCAGTAACAAAGGCGTGTTAAAAAGTTACAGCATAACGTGATCTCGTGTGTGTTTATGAAAATGATTAAGTGCATTAAAAATATCTGGAAATGCGTGTTATTTCCACAACGTAATTAATTTAGGAAAATCAGTCATAACAGGAAGGAAGAGACTGTATTGGTTAACCGATCCTACTATTACATGAATCGCGAAGATCCTGGTGAGAACTCTGCAAGGTGCAATTCGTGCAATGTTATTTTTTCTTTAAGCAACATGGGCCGTGTTCCGTTATAAACCACATTGAAAGCAGAAAACCCTAAGTAGACTGGGAGTTTAAACTGTGAAGGTAGGCCTAGATACTTTTTTCCAAATCTGTACAATGCGAAGCAACAATATTTCCAGATTAGTGTCACAGCAAAGAAACTTCAGTTACAGCAAGATAATACGTATAGGTTTTTACATCACATTTGGTCTTGTGTCGTATTTCATGCATGAAATGAGTTAATTGCTAGAGGGGAAGAAAGTTGTAGTTTGTTTCGATGAATCAATGAATAAAGTTTCTCAAATACAACAGGTGCATATTACAGTATATTTTTGGAATTCAACGAGTGATGGTGTAGTGACTCGGTATTACACTATTGTTTTTAGGCCACTTATTAAATGCTTTTAATTCTGGTATCGAGAGCTTTTCTTTCCATTACTTCACAACCACAGCATTTTTAAAGTGTAAAGTGAATTGATATAAGTAAAAATTGTTGTATTTGAATATTCCTAGGACTTTGTTGCTTTGTAAATAATGAAGATATATAATTTCTGCAAGGTGAAGTTATGTTGATTACTAGTGTTCAGCTTCACAAAAAAAGATAAATATTAAGTATCACTACTCATAGTGTACTGGCCAAACTATTGATTTTAGACATATAGTTTATTGTGAAAAATGTTTCTACAGACATAAGTAGTCCTACGTAATTTTTTTGTTAGGTTAGGTTGGTTTAAGTTGTGTTAGGTTATGTTAGTTTAAGTTAAATTAGGTTTCAAACATTAAATTTGGTTTCCTAACTTAAATTAGGCAACCTACCAAATATTTTACTTAAGGAAGGACATTAGAAGTAGTACTACATAAAAAATTTGATACGTGACCTAACAACCTAACTTAACCTAACCTAACAAAACATTTTTTTTTACATAGCACTACTTATAACTTCCCTAAAAACAGTTTCCATAAATAAACTATATGTCTAAAATCAATAGTTTGGTTGGTACACGATGAGTAGCAATTCTTAATATTTACTCAAAAAAAAATTTTTGTCGCGATTATACAGCGTGGTTAATTTTATTGATATTTTATTGGTCAGAGAAATAAGAGCAGCTGACCTAGAAAAGTCAGGGAATTTTTTTTACAGGTTTTGCTAGCCACCCTGTGATCCTCTTTATGTACTTCACAGCCAGAGGAATCGAATAGTATCCAGGAATGGGAAGGTGGGGAACTGGAGGGGTGTTAGTAGGGAAGCTCGGGTTTAAGGTCGAACACAGGATTCAGTGAAACTGTTTTTAGTAGTTCTAAAAACAGCCCCAGTATATGCCATTTGAAAGGTATTCATAAGAGTGAGACTACTGCCAATCCCGGTGCAGTCATGTGGGCGAGGGCAGCCCAGAACTCCTGCTCAGTGTTTATTTGTCATGGTGCAGGCGGCAGCAAGGTTTCCAGCAGCGCGTGCACCAATTCCAAGTTGAAGCTCAGCGGAGGTTTATCGGATGAACGCTTGATGACAGACCGTAACCTTTCAAAGACTTTGACAAGAACCGGCGCAGTCAACAAGATGTCTAATGTCAAAGCCAGACTGGGATAAGCGGGGACGGGACAGGTGCAACCACGAGGCACCCCTCTTCGGAGTAGTGGTGCATGGATGGGATGCGCGCCAGCCATAAGAGATAGCTGGAACACCTGTCCTATTGGGCGAGCTGCTTAGTGGGTTGGGTCAGCGGAGCGCGCTCAAGGGCAGCATTACTGGCCCAGGCGGTGTGTAGATGTTCTCCCAGGGGGGAGGGGGTCTTTGGGGGGAAAGGCAGCACCCACAGTCAGGAGGCAGTGAGGAGGCATATAGAACGATGAGACTGTGGCACGTCAAAAGCTTTTTTCCGAGACTCCAATACATACTACCAAAAACAAGCAGAAACCTCGTATTCCATAGTATCCTGTCACAATGAATATAGTGAACTGAACAAAAACTGTGTGAAAACACATTAACAGGCAGAACTGCGACACATGCGCAACTAGGTTGTGATAAACTCTGAACACCGGGAAACCATACTTGGCTTCTATTTTCTGTGTTCTGTACTGACTGCTGTTCTGCAACATGTAAAAAAATGAAACTGTGGACTGAACAGATTCATCGGCATGTAATGTATACAAGCAATTATCTGGTGAAATTTTTACAAACTTATCATTGATTCACTTTGCCTATCCTATCAATAAAAATTTACAGGTGACTAAAACATCTTTGATAAGCTTCATTACATGTAGTTTAAAACATGCATGTATGCATGTAGGAATGGACAGGGATTTTTAAGTTTTAAGGTTCTTTTCAAAAGAGTTTAATCAACCACAAACCAGTACAGTAGAACTCTGTTACAGTGTTCCCACATATAACGTTTTCCTGGTCATAATGCTACCTACATTTGGTTCCTAAAACTATTTTTAATAGGAAATTACCTACCCTCTCATAATCTTTTCCCATTTATAAAGTAAACATTTTAGGTCCCTTGAGAAATGTTACTATAGGCCATTCGGAATAAAGTGAGCACTAAAGATTTAACCTTTGAAAAAAATCACTAGCCGTTACTGCATATACATCACCACTAACAAGAGTTACTTTACTGCTTGTATGGTTGGTAGCGATTTATTGTACGTAGTTCCGTGTATTTTCCTATTTGAATACAACATTAGTGAAAGAACATATGACGAACTCGAC
>PNEQ01003319.1:0-29234 GCA_003012365.1 Medauroidea extradentata
ATGAAAGTGTTGCTGTCAAATATTTCAAATCTCTGACTCCATGTGAAGTTGATAAAATACACTGTCAAGCAGAAATGCTGGTTGAACATTGCACACAGTGCTGCAACTTACTGTTGACGCTGGAGGGTAGTAAAATTCCGATGGCACACACACTTGTTTCCAAACTGAACGACCTCTCCAAGAACTTCATTTTGCTTAACGATGGGTTCTTTTTTGAAAAAATTTCTTCTGCACTTTCCAAACTCTCAAAACACAGCCAGGCACAAATGACAAGTTTATTTCAGTCTGTGGGAGGAAAAAGTTTAAATAAACTAAACCAGCTGATAGTCGGACAGTGCAAAAGATTTTTTTCATGTCTTGGGGAGCTATTCGATCCTAGAAATATATTGAAATGTAATATTGAAAATGATAAGGTTTGTGCTTTGGTGAAAAATATTCCTATTCTCAAGGAAATTGCAACGACTGAACTTATTGTTCCATATTTCATTTACAGAGAACAGGTTTCTAGTTTATGCAAATCGGGTAAAGATGTAGATGCTGTTGCAATTCTTCTGTCCTTGAAGTCTGATCATAGTGTAATTGTAGATGCAACTGTAAAGTCTCTGTGGATACCTGTCAACAATGTTGACTCGGAGAGGTCATTTTCGATGTACAACAACATTATGTCTGATAGGAGGACAAATCTGAGTGCTGATAACATGGAACTAATGTTAACTTGGGCAATGTCAGACTGAGTTTATTGTTTTTTTGAGGCAGACCTTGAGTACATTTTATTCTCTGTAAGTTACAGATATAATTGTCTAATTTTGTTGTTTCCTTTTAAGAGTTGCTTGTTCTTGTAAATATTTTGTTTAAACATAACAAACTTGAACCATTTAAGTTGTGTAGTTTTACATAATGGCAATTATATATTCTACTACTTATTAAACAAAAGTTACTATTGAAGCTATATTGTTTTTACTACCTTGTAATGTTATTGTCAGGAAATAATGTAACCAGAGAGTAAATGACAAAAAAGTATCGAAATCGACACTTCAAAAGTGACTAACTCCGAGAGAAATTGACGAAAAAAGTACCGAAATCAGAGAGAAAATGACGAAAAAAAGTACCGAAATCAACCCACCAAAAGTGACGAAATTTTAAAGAAATTTTCACCGAAAACACTTGTCTCTACTGATAGGTAGTGCGATCATTGTTCTCTCCTGTGATGAAATACACATCTTATGACACGCAGTGATGCACTTGATAGGTAGTGTGATCATTGTTCTCTCCTGTGATGAAATGCACATCTTATGACATGCAGTGATGCACTGTCCAAGCAAACTGTGTGCCAAGTTAATTGATTTTGAGGGTCCCTGAGAGTGTATTAAAAATCGCTACCTTTGTTTAATCCAGGGTTCTAGTATTCTAGTATACATTACAAAACAAAGGTACCTAAAACAATGCTTCTGGCCCCTCTGCCTGTTTCGAAATAATCTCTACGAGGCTTAGTTCTACAATACCATTTAGCTCCTGTTTCACTACAATGTAAGATTCAATCATACAGAACTGACTTATTGGCATAAACAAATGGGGGAGAAGCAGATGAAGAGAAAGTAATTGTCAAGAGGCAAACTAAACCAGGGATTTGATACTCTCCTAAACTAATACGATAAATCTCTCCTAAACTAATCGGCAAAATTACTTTTTGTACATTTCTTCAGGCTAATCCACAGAAAACATATTTCAAATTTAACTGCTAAGAAAATGTGACAATCACGGTCATTATATTTTGAATATTAAAAAAATAAAACATAAGATATTAATATTGCTACAATTGGAAACAAAAATTTGACTGAAGGAAACAAAAAATATGTATCGTAAGAAAATTCAGTAATTTACAAAAATTACTGTGAAATATAGATGTATATTAGAAATTTTAAGGAGTATCGTTTTTTTCAGGCTAACCTGTTCTTTCCTTTCAGGCTTGCACACAGTTCCCCGCCTTCCTCCTCACTACTCCTCTCTCTTTTCACCCTCTTCTTCAAGCTGGCCACCTGATCCTTGCTGCTCTTGTTCAGCTTGCTCAAGACCTGACGTCTCCATCGTCGGATGTTGCGTGGAAGGAACACTGGCTTTCCGCGGCGTCGGTTGCTCATGTAAGGCTCAAACTGGTTCAAAAACACATCAGTGGCCTCCTTCTGTTCAGGGAAAATATATTGCGGTGGCGTGTTTCTCAAAAATGGTTCTGGAAAAATTTTTATATTGGCTAAAAGCCAACCTAGCCACACAAACTAGTTCAGCTTAACATGCAATTACTAGGGAAATGAACTTGTGTGTTACTATGAATCAATATTAATAAAAAAAGAAAGCAATATTTAATATAAACTTTAATGAACTTGATAATTTTCTTTAAACAAATGCTAACTTTTCAAACTACACACAAAACAGTTTATCATGTCACATAAAATTACACACCAAAGAGTCTGATAAAATACAACCAACAAAATTCCCATGCAAACGTGACAAAAGCACAGCATATTCTTGGCTCAGCTCAGCCAACACAGTTTTTTTTTCTCAAATCAAGTTTCCTTTCACATATATGCTTCTTAATAAGAAACAGCATACAGTCTATCCCATGTAAGAATTCCGTAGTTTGACAGCAGATGCTACCAATATTTGTAAAACGTGCCAAACACGTGGCAAAATAACATACCATTTAAAACAGGACGTGATCGTATGACCTAATGAGGCAGCAGTGGTACCCCTGATCAACAAATCGGTTAACTTCCATCGCCGATATTGAAAATAGTGTGTATTATACGTGAAAAATAAGTGAGCTTTTGGAGAAAACTTAAGATAACAACACGGCTCCGTATCCAGCATTAGTCAGTTAACTATTTTATTCTATTCAATAATGTAATTTTTTGTAACTAATTTACTAACAACTGCACCGTTACCAGTTGACCTGTCACCAAAATAAACGACAGCCATTTACAGGCGTGAAAAGGTGAACGCGTTCGTGTGTGTGAGAAATATTTATGATGTGTTACTTTAATATTCTGTGTATATATTTAATACATTGTAATGTGGGGAATATAAAACTCAGCTGTAATCGCCAATGAGATATTTAGACGTCCGGCACCAAAACAAAGGACGCCTTTGCGAGTGTGAGCTCGTGTGTTCGTGTGAGTTTATGATTCTTGTTAACGTGTTATTTTAATATTTTGTGAGTATATGTAATTGTAATATATTGCAATGCAGGGATTAAAATTCCCGGCCTGTAATCGCCAATGACAACGGCACATTACGAACTGTTTCGGAATACAATACTTGCATGTCTACAAAACCAGTCGTTAAGTAAGAAGCAGGTAATACGTCCAAAGAAACTGCAAAAAAATAAAAAATGTTACGTAACATTTATTACAACAGAATTTGTGGGTTAACACTTAACAGTTCTTGTTGTAGGCCTATATGTCAACAACACGCTTTTTCAAGATGCTGACTCATTTTTTTTTTAAAGCAAGTTAAGTGGTACCACTTAATATCAAGTCCACGTGAGAATTTGTGCCTGTCATCTGCAAAAATGTGGCCGACATATTACCTAAAGAAAAGGCCAAAAGACATACGCCTATATATTTCCTGGCCATTAAAAAGTGAACTTGTTTAGTCATATGTGTTAATTAACAAAATGATTTAAAGCTGATCAGGGCAATTACTATTATTTAAACTTTTTAGGTGTCAAGTAAGGGGGAGGGGAAGGTACCTATAGCTGTTGCAATGATAATAGAGAACCGAAGAACTGATCGTCCCATCACTAATTTACAAACTACACATTCCTCAGGTTTTTATTTCTCACAAATAGGCTAACTTTTATTACTTGCAAAGTGTAAAAGACAGGGAAATGTGATTTGTCGAACATGGATTTATGTAACTATAAAAGAAAATTATTCAACTTTGTTGCCGTAAATCTTTATGGCGATGTGTAAACGTGTAGAAGACAAATCTAACAATGCCTAACTAGGAATTTACGATATGAGAATAATACAATCTTAATGTAGATACTCCAGTAAATCAGTAGTACACTCCTCCACCGCTTATCCGGCATGTTCAGGGAATGATGTGTACCGAATATTTGAATTTGTCAGAACACTGAAAGAAAATATAACATATAATAATTTTGATAAATACAGTAATTGTACCAAAAATAGTGTAATACTATTCTTTTAGTTCAGATGCTATACATGATTATTAAAATACAGTGAAAAATAGTTTGAACACACAAAAAATTATCAATGTAAATATTACGTACCTAAAAAAACGCGGGCGGTACCTACGCGACCATCAACCTCTCACTCACCCCTCTCCTAAGGGCGCGACCATCTCGTCCTGGGTGGTTGCGCGGCATTCACTGACTCTTGAACCAGCTGTGACTACCCGCGCAACGCAACAGCAGTTTCTATGTTTACGTCCACTACACTCTATCCATTCCAAGATTGCAGCTAGTGTCACTCCGCCTGTACACGCGCTTGAACGACATTGGCTGTGCAACAAACAGTCGCACCACCTCCGCCTATTCCGCGAGCTATCGACTGGTGACAAGTGAGGAAACTGAATCGCGCCTCACTGTGGAGAAGTGAAATCACGACGTTGGCGTCGTTGCGTAAGTCCTAGTTAATCAATTCCATGCGCATATAGCATTTAATGCACACGGAGTGATATTACAGAAAAATTCCCGATTATCAGTGCCCCGATTAACCGGTTTTTGGATTATCCGTGCGGCTTTCTGTATGCTGAACACTATAAAAACAAAAAAATTTTTGTAAAATAAATTTTTGGAACATGAAATTGTCAACTCTTGCACGCAAGAATGGATTAACGAGATCGCACAAAAGTGGATTAACGAAATTTCACCATAATTTTTTCTCATTTTTTACTGTGCACCCTAGATATACTTTTATTCAATTTGGTGAAAACCTTGTGAAATACGTCTTTCATAGGTAAAACCATTACTCATTATGGTATTTGAGTTCATTAAATATAAATTATTATTTTTTTTACATTTTTATGTTAACAAGTGTGTTATTTTCGAGTTATCCGTGTTTCCCGATTGTCCGTGCATTGCGCAGCACCAATTAACACGGATAAAAGCCGCCCGTGCTCAAATTTGCCATACCACTTGTGCCGGGTGTTGCATCACTTGCTTCAGTGCGCGTACTCGAAGTTGACAATTTCATGAACATATACGTCAAACGTTGTTATTTGAAGTGCCTTGGCCTCTCATTTATTAACTGCTTCTGAATTATGCACAAGGACATGTTTTGTTGCTCAGAAGAATAGCTTCGCTGCTGCAGACCAGTTATTATACGCTCTACATGATAAAGACACTCCTCCTGTGATTTTTGTGGCTGGTTTTTTCCTAGTCATCACTGACACTATCATCATCATCACCTTTGTTGTCACACCTGTGACAGATTCGATTATTTCCTGGTCAATGAAGTGATAAGACAACGGGGACGTCAATATCAACTTGAAGCCATTCTTTAACATTTTCACCACGTAGGCTTAATTCATAAAATTCTTCAAAGTTGGTCACATTTGCAAACGCTAAGGTTGGCAACAGTTTACGCCAAGCCTTGTACAAAACTGAGTTGGGTACGCTGTCCCAAGCTCAAGCAGGTGCCCAAATCACATCACATAGATTATAATCTTTCTTTATCTCAGCTACAGTATTTCCGTTATTTAAACTTTCACAGAAACACCACCGTCGAGTTTTTTTAATATCAACTTTATCTTCGGTAGATAACAATCTTCTTTTTCCTCCAATAGAACTAAAACTCACATTTGTCATTTTAGTAGCCATCGTGCAACACAACACAAAAACAACTCAAATTTACATCATACGTGTGTGAGCAAGCTACGCAGTTACTTCATCGCCCAATATCAGACTTTCCGACAGACTGCTTCATTATGCAGGCCTCAAAATGGTCTGAATACCTCTAAAATAGTGAATATAGTGACCATCTGACTTGGAAAAGTGACTACGAAGTGACTGTAAAGGAAAAAAAGTGACCAAAATGTGTATACATATTTTTTATTTTTTGTGCTTTTTGAAGATTAAAACCACCATAGCAACAATTTCCTAACACCTACTAGCAATAATACTGGAAATATAAAACAGCTTAAATTTATCACTATGATTAAATAGGCCTAGATAACTGAGTCACATAATTTACCAATATTAAGCAACTGTCTTTCTATCAGGCCATGAAACTACAGGCAGAGTCCAAACTGGTGTAATATGATATTTTGTAATTTTAAACTACTGTACAGTACATTAAATTTGTAACCCAAACATGAGTCACGTAACCATTTTGTCAAACAAAATCGTACTGGACACATCAATACCGTTTACCAATTACACAGTGTGTCTACTTTGTACTCATGTATCATGTGTACGGTATTAGACACACCTATTTTCGGTGAATATTTTAAAGATTTCGTCCATTATAACAAGATTCTATCACTAATTTTATTGCTGTTTTTCATGTAATTTTGTTATAAATTTTGCTAATGTATTACATGTCAATACATGTCAAGATCTATTGCTGCAGTATCTAATGTGTGCTGGGCAAGTACCACAATTTAGTTACACATTTAAATATAAATATTTATAAAAATACGTAACTTTAGATAATTTGAAAATTTACACAAATGTTACACATAGTTTGTGTGTTGTATAGACCTAGAAGTCACTAAATACATATGAATGGAATGAGGACATAGAAGTTATAAACAAATATTAATAACCAGAATAAATAGGTATAATTTATTCCAACAGTAAAATCAGATATTTCGTGGACAGAAAAAAAAAGTAAATTAATTATGTTATGTTGACCCTCAAATGTTTTCCATCACACCTAACAATTTAAAACTGAGAGATAAATTTATTCGCTTCATATTTTACAAAATACTGTATTAATAATTTGAAGGCGCAAACACAAGTGATAAAAAATTTATAACTCTGAATAACCTATACCTATGTTTTCTGCCTCTACATTTCCGATTTAAGACGGAACAAATTTAACCTAGTTTTTTTTTCCCACTGGTAAAATTTATGCTAGATTATGATAATAGTTTGAGTTCATGCGATTGGTGAAGAAAATTGATTGCAATTTCACAGACACATCAATTCTGGCAAAATTAACGTCGCGTCATTACAAATTTAAAATTCATTGTTCTTAAAATCTTTTGCCTTACTAAAATATACAAATTAATATTATTACTACGTAAAAAAAACAAAAATTAAACTGATAACATTCAACAAGCTACCAGGATAAATAAACGTGTTGCATTACATAACCTAAACAACCACCATATTCCAGTCGACTTCAATACTCTAGAAATTCTCATGGTCAAAGATAGAGTTCGTCAATTGCCAAATTTTCATAAATCTGCACACGTTTATAAATTTTTGAGATTTCAAACAGAGATAGGGACTACAGTTCCAGACACACATTTGTCTAACACACAATCTAACAACGTTGCCAAGCTTACCAAAGGACTAAAGTCATTGTCAATCTTAAATACAGTAAAAATAAATACAAAACAAACTGAAAATTATATTTACCTTCCTTCATTAATTAATTTAACAGAATTTTTATAGAGTAATTTCATTGATCTAAAAAAAGCCAATTTCGAGCACTTCAAAAAAGTGAAAAAAAGTGAAAATTTTCAGAAAAAGTGACTAAAAGTGAAAAAAGTGACAGACTTTGAGGCCTGCATTATGCGAGAGATATGCTGGTCTTAGCACGCGGGAATTTACGTACTCGTCTAGAGTAAAGCGACTGGAAGGGTGATTATGTAACTGCACGACCTTTATTGTTTAGAGGATAGTCACAACACACTGGCGCGCTACTGCTCAGTCACCCTCCTGCCTGCATCACACCAACCTCAGTCTCACAGTGAGTTCCATGCTGGTTCTCTGTATTAAGAGTTCTGGGTTCGAGTCCCAGACAAGACATGATTGTTTTTAATAAGCAGTTCTGACGGATAAATTTTTACTTCTAATCATGAATAACCTCGGCTGCTAACTGGGAAAATATAATTATTAAAAAAAAAAAAAAATGGCTGGCAGATGCGTGCCGGATAACTGAATGCCGGATAAGTGGTGGAGGAGTGTAGTAACATTATATAGCTCTATACCGTTTTATAGTTTTGTTTTAAATAAATGAGCGAACTTTGTCTTAAAAACCTGTAGTTGTTTTAGTTGTCTGTCAGTATAGTGAGGTTAGATTAACCATACAGGATGTCTAGAAACAAATGCATACTAGGCACACCATACTAATCCTCAGCTAAATTGGAGGCAAAAATTAGACTACTAGTACTTCTACACACAAACCTATAAATTCTGAAGAAAAAAAAGTCTCTTCTGTTTGGTCTAGATATAAAAGTACCTTCAAAGAGCAGGTAGTTGAAAGTGACGAAAATAATGCAGAAAAAGAAGCAGCACTGCATTTATCTGAACCGCTCTTCTCATCAGAAGTAAACATTTTCAAATTTTGGAAAAATGATTGTAAATTTTCAAGATTGAAGAAGCTTTCAAAAAAGTATCTGTGCATTCCTTCAGCATCTGTTGCTTCAGAAAGATTGTTCAGCACTGCTGGCAATATTTGTGACAAAAAACGAAATAGATTGGACCCGGAACCTCTTTATTACAAACCCTGCTAATACAAAGTTCTCATTAATACGAAGTGTTTTTCTTTCCCCTTGGAATGATATGAGAAATTTAATATTAACTTCAATGCTCCATATTTTCTATATGCATAAAACAATGTCATACCATGTTAACTTGTTAAAAGCAGCTGTAAGGGTGGTGATAATGTTTGTATTTTGGAGAGTAACAAGCTGAAAAATTATTTACAGAATTTCTTGTTCTTTTTTTTTTCTGTAAACACCTGTTAATACAAACCTCATTATTACAAACTGCACAAATTACGGTCCCTTCAGGTTTGTATTAAAGAGGTTTGACTGTATTCTTGCATAAAAACCTGTTAAGTTTTAAATATTGGATATCCTTATGTTGATACTTGATACGTATTTGTTTGATAGGAGTATTGTGTTTTACGTATCATTAATTTAAGTGAAAGGTATTCAGAAAATTTTACACTTATAAACATATTTTTCTACACTTTATGCTATGTATTATTGAAATTTGTTATATATGTAGTACATAAATTTTATTTGTTTTGTTAATTGTTATTAACTTTTGTGTGTTAGAACTAAGAATATTTTTGAACAATGTTTTGGTAAAAAATATGGTATGGGTAAATTAAATAAATACTATACAATTTAACAGCCTACAAAGAAATACATATAATCTGTACACTCACTGTGTATAAGAATTCCATCATTTGATAAATCATAAAAAAGTAGGGCAATGTAAACAAAAACATTATGTATCCTCCCACTACCACGTGCTTTCCAGCTGACAACCTAAACATGTCAACAGTTAAGGTATAGTACGTAAATTATGATCGCATTGTATTAAATTAATACAATTATTTAAAGTTTAACTTTTTTTGTATATTTTTCTAGGTATGATCCAAATTGTAACATTTAATGGTGTTACCAAAAATTAACAAACATGTATGGGCAACTTATGTTTTCTACTCGACATCTAAAAAGATTAAATAATAGTAGCTTATTTGCTTACAACAAACTGAAGTTGCAAGAGCTTATGACAATGCTAGCAAACATATTTAAACTAAAATAATAAATAAAATAATTCATACAAGCATTACGTATTACAATTATTTGTCATGTTGACTTCAATTTGGTTCTGCACTATCAGATCATAAAGCTGTATAGGCCTAAGTTTCCAGTTGTAGACTATTAAACTTACTTTTTGTGGTAGGGCCTACATTTGAAATATCAGTGTTATTATAGTCATGTGACTATTGTAGGCTATATAGCAAAAATTTGTGCTCTCACAACCTAGACGGAAATAATTTATCAATAAAAAGCGTAACTAATAAACAAACATGGGTAGGCGTAATTGCCCAGATTAGCTTTAAATCATTTTGTTGATTAACACACATCATTAAATAAGTACGCTTTAATGACCAGGAAATACATAGGCGTACGTCTTCTGGCTGTTTCTTTTGGTAATATGTAGGCCTAAATTTTTGCAGCTGCCAAGCACAAAATCTCACGTGAATTATATAAATAACACTTACTTGCTATAAAAAAAATCTTACAAAAATGATATATAATACCAAACAAGGCTAACTTAATTCGCTTAGTTGGAGCGGAAAATTATGTAATTTTAAGACAACACACAGAAAATACATAAAATTCTAACTCTCTTAAACTGCAACATTTTCTTATTTCCATACAAATCACGGGAGAACTGTAAAAGTTGGCAGGTCTACAAATACGTATTTGCCAAACATAGCAGCTACATTATTTATGGCATGAACTATATACAGTATGCATGGTTCGCGATAAATTGAGCACTGTTGAAAACTGTCTTGTAGAGAACAAAAATTAAAATATATTATTTATTGTGACTTCAGATGTAAACTTTCTAACACTATAGAATCCATACACCTTGATAGTAGTCTATGTTACGTTGGTTACATCAAAAAGTGGCAGGAAACTATAAATTATCTGAAAGGAAAAAATTAACTAGAATTTAAAAAGTGCTCACTTTATTCCAAACTACCTATAATATTTAGCATATTGTAAATAAAATACAGTACAACTTTTGTGCTGAACAACAACAACTTTGCTACTATGTAAACCACCCACTAAATTATCTGAATCTCATGGCTATCAAGCAATAATGGCAACCACTATACATCTGCATAATTGAAACCCACATTTCATCATCACGAATCTGAAACAGGGGATATTGAAAGACACTAATGTTTTATCAAATAAACTCGCGGAAAATGTTTAAATTTTCCGGAATGTGTATTTCTCAGAAGTGAAAATTAAAAAATTCTGAAGGAGTTCCACACTTTAGGTAATCATAAAAGGTAATTATTTAGAAAAATTTTTTAGAAACAACCGAAAAGTTGAGTTCGCATGCATGATACTGTTTAAGATGCTATCTGCAATTAAAGAGTTGGCTGGAATAACGACATTAGTAAGAAAATTGTATTGTGTGATAATAACAGTTACATGTTTCGGAGAAATTAGTTTTTCTTGATTTGAAGTTTCTCACAATATTCTTTCTTAATACCAGTAAGTAATATATATTTCCATAACTCAAATTAATAATAGTCACAATAAACAGTCAAAGATAAAACAGAAATTATTAAAAGCATAATGGTACCAGCACAGGTCAAGACAAAAATTTGTATCATGGTGAAGAATTTCGATATTGGTACAAAAATTTGTAGGTGTCTTTTATGCACATAATCGAACAAGATAAACTGTTAAGACACACAATAGTTGCTTAACCAACAGAGTAACTCATGTTTCAATTCAATGTATTAATTTCTATGTTTTAATTAAAAAGTTAAAAAAATTAAAATTTTTATAGTCTGTAATTTTGTAGGAAAAATATTAAAATTTTCTTCTACACCAAAATAAAAATTAAGAAGGCCAACTTATATGTATTTGCTGCCATCATATGTTCAGGCAAATAACGAAAATGCAATGTACATATATGGTATAAAGTTGTTTTTAAGTTTACAGTAATATAAAATGTTACATATGCTATGCTTTTGTCACTTTTAAGGACTAAAATTTTCCTTTTTTTTTTACTTCTTTACAGTTTGAGGGAAAACAACAGTTCTGAAACGTGTGCAGGACTGATCCGACACCGATTTTCAGCGTAAATTTGTCATTTTACGACTGCATTTAGCACCACAATACTGTAGTTGTAACACCGAAAAATGTTGCATTTAATAGTAAAGATGTTCTGTAACAATGAAACCTTTTGAAAGAAAAACATCTTTATTTGGCAATGTGACTTGCAAAAAACAGCACATTACTAATGACAACAATGAATTACTATATTTGTTATTCATTCCTCATCTACAACTGTGAGAACCGCAATACCAGCAGTCTCAACATTGATTTTCACCAAAACAATGAGTAGAACAAAATGTTTGAGGTTGTGCGAATGTACATTTAACTATAGTAATCAACAGTTGCAACTTTCATCAATGGTTTCAATAGAGTATATGTCAACTCAAAAACAAGACAAGAAAGTAAGTCTATTTTTCATACTAATTCATGTTTCAATTTTGGTACACCAAATATCAGTAAAAAAAATATTTTTTTAACAAAAATTTCTTATTAATACAAATTTTTTGAAGCAATATAGAAAGTTTATTGTTTATCACATACAGTACTCACTAAAGTTCACACGCCCACACAACAAATTCAAAATCAAGATTTTGTGTATTACAAATACCTGTTAATACATTTCGGTGGAAATTATATCCAACTTGAAAGTGACAATACTTTAACATTTCCACGTTCCCAGCCAATTACAGTACAGCAAGTCTATCTGTCAGTGCTACAAAGACTAGTAATTCACGTCATAATGCAATGGAGAAGATGCTTGCCGTGTGGGTGGAAAAACAGAACCAGCACAATTGTCGTATAAATTTAGCACTGATTCAATTCCAAGCCTAATTTTTTACAGTGAAGTAATAAAATATGTTGAAGACCTTTAAAGGATGACGTGTTTACTGCCAGCCACAGATGGTTCAGCGATTTAAGGCCAGGTACATTATCCACGACATAAAAATTATAGGAGAGGCAGCTAGTTCAGACACCAGTGCAGCAAAGAAATTTATCCCGAAATTTGAGAAGATTATTGAAGAAGGTGGCTACACGCCCAAGCAAGTTTTCAGTGCAAACCGGACTTTCCTGGAAAAAGAAAATGCCGGTGAGAACCAGTATCGCTAAAGAAGGAAGAACTGCACCTGGTTTCAAAGATGCAATGGATCGTGTTACAGTAATACTGGCGGCAAACGCAGCTGGTGTTTGCAACTGGGAAAAAATTGATATCATAGCACGCAGACACGTCTGTTTGCGCGCACGCTTCCGGCCGATTGTAGGCCATGAGCGGCAGGCTTGACTCATTTTGCATGGTTTCTACTTACGCAGCGGTTTTCAGAAACGTAACCCCGACGTAAACCGAGAACTTGCTGTATGTATGTATGCATGCACACACACACGCATATAAAATTTATTTTTTAATACCTCCCTTAAACTGAACAACCTTCTTACTTCATTACAAAAAATTACACGCGACAATCATTCTACAATGAAAGAATTACTGCATCTCAAGTTTTAGAACTGCAAAAGCAAACTAAATTGGTGTGAAATAATAATGGTGTACAACCTACCATTCGCTGTTTCAAAACTGAAAACTGCCAAATATTAAAGTACATCTTGCACAGCCACCGACAAAACTGATAAGTGAATATGAGACGTGAAAACTTGTGAACTGAACAATTCTTCAAATAGGTAAATTAATGTGAGTTAAACATTTTCTAAGAATTTTTTCCAATATAAACACAAAGATTTATTTACAGTGTTTCAAGTGCCATAGACACACACTACTTATATTTAATGCAATATTATGAAAAATTCCAACAAATATGAAAAAGCAAAGGATATATCATCAAACCACCACCAAACATGAAATGAGCAAAACACATGATTTGCATCTGCCCACAGTTCAGCACTTCAACACGACACACGTTACGCAAGTTCTGTACTTCAGAATACACACATAATTAATTAGACACCACTGAGATAAGTTACTTTTTTTTTTCATCCATAAATAAATCTCTTTGACTTTTACAGAAACACAACTTTCATACACTTCAGTACTAGTGTAATTACAGAAACACAACTTTCATACACTCCAGTACTAGTGTAACTTTTTCTGTTAAAATACTTGCTGCAGACCTTCCACCTTCCAGAAATTAAGCACGAAATTTTTAACAACTCTCCCGTCGACAACCCAAGGCATTAAATAGCATTAACCCCACTATTCTCATTTTTTGTCACTACAAAATTAAGTAAACCGTTTTCTTCAGCACAAGCTTTTTTGTGCTAGTTTCAGGACGTTTCACACCTCCCTTGCCACTACGCGCCATATAAATCATGTCTCCATATGCAAAAGAAAGCAGCATACGAAAGACTCTCTATTGACACTCAGAACCACAATGTTTCACAGAAAATAAGATTTTATACATTGAACCATAGTAGTTCGTTCAACATTTTCAATAGACAATTTACCCAAAAGACGTTCTGAATGCAAACACAGCTCTAAAACTCACTGGCAGCAAATAAAAATTAATATTATCAATTTAATGAGTTTCGTAAACACATTCTATAAATTGAAGGTTCTGATAACTGCTTTGATTACTGGAATCATTTATATTTGTAAGACAAAATGTGACTAGCGCTAAAATAAAAGGAAATAGGGAGTTTCCTGCTTAGATCAGGAGGGTTGGAAGGACTGTTACTGTAACATATGCATACTGATAATAAATTGTACTAAACCAATGAAGTATGCAAACTTTTGTGATAAAAAAATTAGGGTTGTGATAAAAAAATTAAGGCTGTTCAGATACAGATTCCTGGAATTAGATATCCACCAATATTAATGTTTTGGAGGAGTCAGAAGTATGTAATCAGTATTAGTATTGGCAAATCAGGTACGGTATCTGTAAATATTTTCTGTAAAACTTTTGTCTATAAATTTTAGAGCTGTTTACATCTTTTCTTGATGTCCATACAAAAATGTTTAATAAAGGGCTTTACTGTACATATTTTAGTATCAAATTGATAATGATCAAAACAGCAAACGTACCAGCAGTCCTTTTGCATTCTTTGAAAAATTAGTTTAATTTGTTTTAATTTTTTCAAACAAATTTCTGTACACATTTCTTTTATTACAGTAATCCCATAAGTTACAAAACCTGCGACTTAATTCGCAGATACAAAATTATTGTGAAAAAAGAAAGAAATTGTGCACGAATGTGGCCACGAAAACAGCAGTGTAATGATAATGATGGTAATAATAATACAGTGAACCCTCGATAACTCTGACTAAAAGGGGGAAGTAGCTGTCTGAGTTACAATTTGTCCATGTTATCGAGGGGTGTCCGGGGAGGTGGGGTAATCAGTCAATCACAAGAAACGCGAAGAAATTAGTACGCTATAATTTCTACAAGCAAAAGAGGCTGCAATAAATACTGTTTTGTACGTAACTATCGTAAACCGGTACAGTTTCATGCAATACAAACACCACACGTGACCACACGCATCTCACACAAGATGTTTACATTGAAAAATACCTTACGTCCGTATGTCACAGCGTAGGGGCAACAGCCAGCTGTTAGCCTGAGAGTTACTCTACCCTCCTACAAAGTTACAAAAATAATTTTCTTCGTATACACTAATAAAAACGGTACTGTAATTAACAATCCTTCTGGGTCACTGTAAATATGTGAACACATTTTAACACTACTAATTTTAAAATTTAATTTTATGTATGTAAATTGCATCATAGAACACAAAATTTACAGCTTTATTCTTACACAAATTGTCATATTATAAAGCAATAAAATTTTAATCATGTTCTACAGAGTTACTGTATTTACTCGCGCAATCACCGCATATTTTTGACCAAATTTTAGGCCCCAAAGAAATAGGGTGCGGCCATTATAAGGGGTTTTCAAAAAAATTACCTTCTACATTTTTTTGTTTTTGGTGTAGAATAATATGTACACTTCTTTCTATGTTTACTCGTTCATAATGTGACCATTTCTTCTAAAATAAAGAGAAGATTTTGTCTGTGTATAGTAAACATGGAAAAATTAAAACTACAAAATCGTGTTAATCCATTCACGTGCGTCACTCAATGAAAATCGTTTAAAATTATCCTGCACAACACGTTTACATTTTACGGTCCATTACATGTACACTATTATTTCCCGTGAAATAGTTTATAAACAAATCCAATTCACGCTTAAAACGTTACAACTCTCCAGATGCCGTTATGTTATCAACAGAGCATCGTCAACCAGCGAGCGTGACTCATCGTGTCCGGCTCGGGCATGGATGTTGTGTTGTTCTTTCACCACCCACATCAGCTCTTGAAAACATCGTTGTTAAAGGGGCGTAAAACCCTCTCACCAATTTTTCTACATCGCAATGTGAAGCAATGATTTAAAATTTTTCTCTAATGTCCGGAACAATTTGTTTTGCAGCCCTGAATTCATTGCACATACCAGAACAAAATAATTTTCCGTTTGTGTGTCATTGTAACCCGTAGTTAACGTCATTTCAGAAGCACAATGCTGAAATGTTTGTTCACGACACACGTGCGTGCCTGGCTCGCAGGACGAAGAGTGAGGAAAGATAAAGAAGTGTGAGGTCGGCCTGCTGCATTGCATCTTTACTCACGCATCGCACGCCTCGCTAGCAACATTTTACCACACGGAACTTGCCAGATATTTACTGTGGGATTATTAAAGGCTAAGTAGCGATGGACGACTACGTTATAAAGTTTAATACTGTTCTAAAATATAATGTGATGAATTTAAATCCAGCAGAAATGATTTTTCATGTCTTTTAACCAAGAAATAATTAAATAAAAATTATTAAATTTTTTTTAAAAATTCTGTCCGAGTTATCTGAAGTCCGGTAGATAGAGGTCCGAGTTATCGAGGGTTCACTGTAGTAATAATAATAGCAACACGCATCATCCTCACGTCATAAATTTTACCAATAGATCGTTAAAATATTTCTGACACTGTCAAAAATATTTTTTTACTCACATTTGATATTGTTCATTTACATTTCTCTTTAACAATAGGTTTTCAGATGCAGTCCTGCTTAAAAGAGAAGCCCAGAAATGGTCTAATCTAACATTTCTTTTTGTATGCTCTTATTTCCTCCAAGATGAGTTCTTGAGAAATGAGACGTCTATATTCTCTGTCAGCACTCTGAACAATAATAGCAGGAAGTAAGTTACAATTTAGGAGAATATCTAAAGAAGTTGTCAGCTATTTTAGCACTGCTTCTCCAGTTGATGCCACTGTGTAGGGATTCAAGAATGATAAAGCTTCTGTTAGAGGGTGTTTAAGTGGACACCGCTCTACCAATTTCGCCACTAAAAACTGAAGACACATTCGACACTCCTGACGAAAAACTGGAGGACTTCCTTTTCCTTCATCCCTTTGCATTTCCTCAAAGCGGCACAAGTGGCGTATCCAAGGGCAACATATTTCGCATTCTTCAAGTTGCAGTAAAGGCCATTTTCTTTTTTAAAAACATCTATTTCCTGCAATGGTACAGCGGTCATGAGCTACTATGAAGAAATGGAACTAACAGAGAATCAGACTAAACTCTCTGAGAAAGGGTTCCAAATCTTCAGCAAGGGACTGAAAGAATGCCAACTTTGTCTACAGGAGGTTATCTTGCAAAGCTTTTGAAACCACTTTAAAGCTGGAAGATTCTGGCTGACTACTGGTGTTTCGGACATGTTCAACATATTTATTCAAATTGGGAAGAGTAGACTGGGCCCTTTTAGACATGTTCACATTTTCAACCAAACGAACAGCGCAAAATTTTTTTGGAAACTCCAATGAATTTGTCACAGCTGTGTTTTTTAGGCTTAAGCCATGAAAATGTGTTGAGTTTTCACTAAAAGTTAACGTAAAAGAAAAAAATACATATATTTCTTCCTCTGTATCTCTGCATTAGGGTGTGCTTTTGGGATGTGTGTACACTTTTAAAGCACACTGCAAGAGACAGAGTCTAAAAGCTTTTGAACATATGTACGAATTAAGTAGTGTTGAGCTGATACAGATATTTAATAATACAGAAACAAGCTAATATCTTGTGTTCATACATTTAATATTCAATACTGAAGCATTAAACTTTATGTACAAAACAACTTACATTATCTGAAAAAAAGATAAATCTGCAAGACTTGTTTCAAGGGTTGAAAAATCATGCTCTCAGAATAAGTCACAGCATTCACACGTTATATGTACGTACCACCAACAAATTTTTTCTCTATAACAAAATCGGCAATTTAGAGGCGTGTGTTACATATAAATAAAGTTTTGGCTAAACATTAGAGCATAGAAAAGTTGGGATTATTATACACTAAAGACTGTTGGAAGAATCTGTTAAGAGTGGATATTCGAATTATTCTTGAAACTTTTGAAAGCTGAAAATTAGAATTATCGGAGATGCTTGAATACTTGAAAGTTGAAAAGTAGTACTATTGGAGATGCTTGAATACTTGAAAGTTGAACCTCCACTTAACAAATAAAACAGGGCGTATCAACACGGACACAATGGGTAGACTCGCCTACGGAGGGTTGACCAGATGGCTTGTATCTTGAAGTATACAGAAAAGTATAATTTTGAAACAATTGCCTCAAAAATCACTACTATTACAATATTTTAATATAACTACACTACATAACATAGAAAACAAACAATAATAAATGTTAGGCACCGAGTCCCGAAGATTAAAATCTCTCTATGAGCAGGAGCAACGCCGATACACGTCACGTTTGTCGAGTAGAGGCTTTCACAGTGCGGTTAAGGACATGGTACAGTAGGCGTAGAGACACTAATTAATTAAGAATGTGGCAGACAGATGGAGTGCATGTGTCAAAGGCAAGGCGGTGCAAGGGTTACTTTTTTGTCTACAGCCGAGCTGAAATGCAGACTTGCATGAATTGCGCAAATGCAAGGATGCACATGGAAGGTTATGTCTCTTCCCCACTGTGAGAACGGTGCAAGCAAGCACGTACAGTATTTCCTGTGGGTAGTATTACAAGCTGATAATGGTGTGACGAGATAGCCCATGAAGTGAGCCTGTGGTCACTTTGCCTGGACAGGGAGACGTGAAAATAAACTGTACTATAGTTAGCAGAGAAATACTGCATGAAAATTAACAATAATACCATTCAATTAATAATAAAGGCTAAATTCCATTATTAAATCACTCTATTAAGAATAATAAAATATGTGTCGGAAAAATAAAAATAGTATACCGCTAATAAACGGCACAAAATAACATACTCACCGGAAAGCACCAGCACAAACATGACCTCTCAATGACACCCAGAGTAGTATCAGAAAATTTTCTGTGTTAAAATAATAGTTAGCTTCTTCAGTCGTAGTAAAATTAGTTGAAATTCATTAGTCAGTGATGCACAACGTTCACTGACAAAAACACAAAAAATATATAAGTTCCATAAATTTGAAAGGTTACATTTTGCTGCTATTATCACTTTCAATACTTAAAACCAGAAGTTGAGATAGCTGGTACACGCCTACTTAATAATCTTTATTTCCATTTACGAGGCAACGAACAGCACAATTAATATTCACCAGCAAATTTTTCAAAGACTGAGAACTAAAATTTATGCATTTTCAAACTGACTACGGTAGATTATTAATTTTTAGGGTTGCGCAAAAGTGACTTATTTCCCACAAAAGCGAAAAGAGAAACAAAATCTAAAGCACCTTTCAGATGAATATAGTCTTTATCAAAATTAAATAAAATCCTAAAATAAAGATATAGGTACAGTGAACCCTCGATAACTCTGACTAAAAGGGGGGAGAAGCTGTCCGAGTTACGATTTGTCCGTGTTATCGAGGGGTGTCCGGAGAGGTGGGGTAATCAGTCATTAATCACAAGAAATGCGAAGAAATTAGTACGCTATTATTTCTACAAGCAAAACAGGCTGCAATAAATACTGCTTTGTACGTAACTATGGCATCAAGTTACGGGAGAGCCACCATTCAGTGGGAAAATTAACGTAGCGTGGAAGACTATAAAAGAATGTCAAACAATGTGGGCAGTCAGATCTTTATTTATTTTTTATGCTGCTACTTCTGGCTGATCTTTTTTTTTATCTCTTTACTAGAAGCTGGCACCAGGCACCCTTCTATCACATAAAAGTTTTCGTCTGGCTGGCGACAGCCAATGTGCGTGCACGTGTGAGAAAGATAAGAAATGATTGTTGGAGATAAGCTAGGGAGGTTGCGAGCGGAAGTTGTCAAGGTCAACCGGTACAGATCGTGCAATACAAATGCCGCACGTGACCACACGCATCTCACACAAGATGTTTACATTGAAAAATACCTTACGTCCGTATGTTACAGCGTAGGGGCAGCAGCCAACTGCTAGCCTGACAGTTACTTTACCTTCCTTCATAGTTACAAAGGTATAAAAATAATTTTCCTCGTATACACGAATAAAAACGGTAGGCCTACTGTAATTAACAATCCTTCTGGGTCACTGTAAATTATGTGAACACATTTTAACACTACTAATTTTAAAATTTAATTTTATGTATATAAATTGCATCATAGAACACATAATTTACAGCTGTATTCTTACACAAATTGTCATATTATAAAGCAATAAAATTTTAATCATGTTCTACAGAGTTACCGTATTTACTCGCGTAATCGCCGCATATTTTTGACCAAATTTTAGGCCCAAAAAATGAGGTGCGGCCATTATAAGGAGTTTTCAAAAATTACCTTCTAAATTTTTTTTGGAGTAGAATATAACAAATGTATTTTTTTTCTATATTTACTCATTCATAACGTGAACATTTCTTCTAAAATATAGAAAAAAATTTTGTCGGTGTATAGTAAAATGGAAAAATTTCGACTACAAAATCTTGTTAATCCATTCACGTGCGTCACTCAATGAAAATCGTTTAAAATTATCCCGCATGCATAAGACGTTTACATTGTACGGTTCATTACATGTACGCTATTATTTCCCGTGAAGTAGTTTATAAACAAATCCGATTCACGCTTAAAACGTTTCAATTCTCCAGACGCCGTTACGTTATCAACAGAGCATCATCAACCAGCGAGCGTGACTCATCGTGTCTGGCTTGGGCATGGATGTTGTGTTGTTCTTTCACCACCCACATCGGCTCTTGAAAACATTGTTGTTAAAGGGGCGTAAAACCTTCTCGCCAATTTTTCTACGTCGCAATGCAAACCAATGATTTTTAATTTTTCTTTTTAACGTCCGGGACAATTTGTTTTGCAACCCTGAATTCATTGTACATACCAGAACAAAATAATTTTCCATTTGTGTGTCATAACCCATAGTTACAGTCATTTCACAAGACCCATGCTGAAATGTTTGTTTACGACACACGTGCGTGCCTGACTCACTGGGCGAAGAGGGAGGAAAGATAAAGAAGTGAGAGGTCGGCCTGAAGCGTTGCATCTTTACTCACGCGCCGCACGCCTCGCTAGCAACATTTTACCACACCCCCACACGGAACTTGTAAATGTTTACTGTGGGATTATTAAAGGCTAAGTAGCGATGGACGACTTCGTTATAAAGTTTAATACTGTTCTAAAATATGTGATGAATTTAAATACACCAGAAACTTTTTATGTCTTTTAACCGAAAAATAATTTATTAAAAATTATTAAAATTTTTTACAAATTCGGTCCGAGTTATCCGAAGTCCGGGACATCGAGGTCCGAGTTATTGAGGGTTCACTGTATGTATATATTTTTTTGGTAATGCATAAAGGTGTGTTTTGTCCACTTCACAGAAAAACCTCACGTGGTACAGTACTTAGATCAATTTACTGAAAGGGCACCTCGCTCTTGGGTTTAAGTAAACCATTTTGGTGTCCTTACAATAAGCTAAGAACTACTTTCATACTACTTAATCAGATGACATATGCTATAAGAATACAACAAACTGTATTAACTGAAATAGAACATCCACCAATGTAAAATGCTTACCCTTATTCTGTAGATCATAAACTAAAAATGTAAAATATTCATGAATAATACCCATGTGGAGGAAAAAAGAACACCATTTTATGTAATAACATCACACCTGAAGCATTTAAATTAGCAACCCAAATGACGTATTCTTAGAAATTTAATCATCGTAAAACCTTTTCAAAAAATAAATCATGTGTCTGGTATAAGTGAGGCAGAGTGGAGTGTTAAACCGCAGCATTTCACTTCTAGTGCGCAGCACATGCTGCAGGGTGAAATGTTTTTAACGATTCTCTTTCTCCATATCCCGAGCCAAGTCCAGCCGAAGCTGCCTGACCATTTCAAAGTCACGCCTTGTACCAATGAGCTCACGCTGTAAATGTGTTGTGTGATTAGTCAAAAATGTATTTTCATAGTGTTTATTTAATTTTTAAATTTATTTAGAAACATTTCACTTGTTTTAATACACCTTGAATTAGCAATGAATTCTACGGTGATTTAAAAATATAGTGCTCCAATTTGTACAAGAACACTCCAGCAGTGATATTTACATGTGTACCACCATTTTTTTTAATGTACAATACGAATACAGACCTATGCTGCTGTTAGGTAGCACATAATGATCAGGTGCTTTTATTATAATACCACTCGTTGCCTGTTGGAATAGCACAGTTTCACACTATCAATCATATTTGTTTAAATTTAACGTACCTTCTTTCTAAGACACGCACATTAATTGTAATGTAAATAAATTCTAATAAATACATATATATGCCTTACGTACATAATCACAAGTTCATTTAATTAATATTTCTTTTCTGAACTAATTACAGCAAAAAAATTTTGATAAGACATCAGACATTTACTTCAATTGAAATATTTCCCTAATTAACTAATTTCGACCACCAAAATTCTTTTCGAAATCAATGAAAGCAGTGAAATGACAGTTTTGGTACACCGAACATTCGCACAATACTATTAATTTTACATAACTATGTTTCGGACAATTTTTTTACATTGGTTGATTTTCAAGTAACAGTATTTTGTTGCTTGCTGACATGGTACACTAATTTGTGATAGACAATGGTATCTTCACTTTACGTGTATAACTAATAAACTTCCATTAATAAAACTATTATAATACAATAAAGTATCTTAATTCCCTTACAAAATCAAATTCACACTTGCTAAAAAAAAGTCATCCTCGGGTTTATTCTGAATTCACTGATGTTCTTCAAAATTAGTACTCTTATTCCAGTTAACTAATAAATGATGATCCTTAAATATTTTCATTTTCTGAAAAATCAATGACAAAAATAAAATGTATACGTATACAGTAAAACTCGCTTAAGACGTTCCCACAAGATACGTTTTCCCAGCTGAATCGTATGGTTCGTTAGGTCTCATCACTTTTGTCATAAGAGCAATAGTTAATTTTCCCACATTTTAGGTTTTGCCACGTGCCCGATTTCCCATGTAATACGGTCAACTTTAGTAAAGAAACTGAATTTTTTTAAAGTAATGTACACAATTTTCTTTAGTAAACAAACTAAAAGAAAACTGCAACTGCAAGAAAAATACCACACTTGTTTACGTTTTTGCACTGTCTTCATAGATAACTGATGTGAGATGTAGTGTTCCACGGACGTTAGCTAGCAGGCACACTCAGGATGGCCAACGCACGCACTTAACACAAAAAAATACAATCCGCCATTGGTGATTACGTGCAAACCAGTAGCAGGTTAACCCTGATCGCGTGAAATGCTTGCGCTCACGGCCTAATAAATTCAAGATGCCACCGCCAGCACTATCGATTGGAACGCTTTCGATCGCTGTACCCATGTTGACAACATTGATCTCTTTACGTACGTTCATTTGTCTTTGTTTGCGCAAACGATAACTAACCTAAACTTTGCAAAACGTGTTTGAAAATGTTACATTATAAAAAATGTGATTTAAAGTCATTTCCATTTTAGTGCAGGGTGTTTAGATGGTTATACAATGGAAATATAATAGAAAAAATTGGCATTATCGATAAAACAAAAATTGATGATCATGGAGAAGTGCGACGAGTTCGTGGAAACATTTGTCGACCTGAGAAAATAACTTTTAATTACCTTTCAAATGTGTACTGTAACTGCCTAAATTCGCGCTAGCATTGCAGAAAATTCTTAAATGCTGAAAAGTGTTAACCAAACGGTTAAAAAAAAAAAAAAAAAAAGTTATTTTGTCATTTCAAGGTGTTGTCTTGCTACTCCGAAATAAAATTTGATAAAGACTGCACCTACAACGGTAACAACTAAAGTTTTAAAATCAGTTTTCCCATTTAAAAAGTTTTCCCAGCTAAGAAGTTTGTGGAGTTAAGTCCCTTCAAAAACATCTTAACAGGGTTTTACTCTGTGTGTGTGTGTTGTGTTTGCGTGTGTGTTTGCGTGTGTGTGTGTGTTTGCGCATGTGTGTGTGTTTGCGCATGTGTGTGTGTTTGCACATGTGTGTGTGTGTTTGCACATGTGTGTGTGTGTTTGCACATGTGTGTGTGTGTTTGCACATGTGTGTGTGTGTTTGCACATGTGTGTGTGTGTGTTTGCACATGTGTGTGTGTGTTTGCGCATGTGTGTGTGTGTTTGCGCATGTGTGTGTGTTTGTGCATGTGTGTGTGTTTGCACGTGCGTGTGTTTGCGCACGCATGTGTTTGCGCACGCATGTGTTTGCACACGTGTGTGTTTGCGCACGTGTGTGTTTGCACATGTGTGTGTTTGCACATGTGTGTGTTTGCGCATGTGTGTGTTTGCGCATGTGTGTGTTTGCGCATGTGTGTGTTTGCACATGTGTGTGTTTGCACATGTGTGTGTTTGCGCATGTGTGTGATGGTGTGTGTGTGTGTTGGTGTGTTTGTGGTTGCATGCATGTGGTTGCATGCATGCGTGTGTGGGGTTGCGTGTGTGTGTGGTGTTGCGTGTGTGTGTGGTGTTGTGTGTGTGGTGTTGCGTGTGTGTGTGTTGCACACATGTGTGTGTTGCGCATGTGTGTGTGTTGCGCACGTGTGTGTTGCGCACGTGTGTGTTGCGCACGTGTGTGTTGCGCACGTGTGTGTTGCGCACGTGTGTGTTGCGCACGTGTGTGTTGTGCACGTGTGTGTTGCGCACGTGTGTGTTGCACGTGTGTGTTGCACGTGTGTGTTGCACGTGTGTGTTGCACGTGTGTGTTGCGCACGTGTGTGTGTTGCGCACGTGTGTGTGTTGCGCACGTGTGTGTGTTGCGCACGTGTGTGTGTTGCGCACATGTGTGTGTTGCGCACATGTGTGTGTTGCACACATGTGTGTGTTGCACATGTGTGTGTTGCACATGTGTGTGTGTTGCGCGCACGTGTGTGTTGCGCACACATGTGTGTTGCACGCACATGTGTGTTGTGCATGCATGTGTGTGTTGTGCACGCATGTGTGTGTTGTGCACGCATGTGTGTGTTGTGCACGCATGTGTGTGTTGTGCACGCATGTGTGTTGCGCACGCACGTGTGTGTGTTGCACGCACATGTGTGTGTTGCACGCACATGTGTGTGTTGCACGCACATGTGTGTGTTGCGTGTGTGTGTGTTGCGCGTGTTTATATATATAAACATGTAAGCTACAGAATAGACCACTTAACAGTAACTTCATGCAAAAAGAAAGACATTACAGTGGATTCTGTTTAATGCAAACCCAAAAGGGCACAAAATTGCTTGCAATTTGCAACAATTAAGTTTCTATTACCAGGTGTGGGCAAGACCTTGAAAAAGTCTGTAAAACATGTTAAGGCTGTTGAGCCTCAAAATATAAACACTGTTATCACCACCATGACATGTTTTGTGAAAAGTGAACTTGATATTACATTTTTGTATGTACAAAGGAAATTATTACCAGGCGATAAAGTTAATAATTTAATTTCATACCACATTCTAAGGGGGAAAGAAAACCACAGCGCATTAATAACAAATTTGTATCAACGAGGTTCAACTTAGTTACATTAATTAGCATACAGGTACATAAATATCTGTCCATATTTCCCAAAAATTTATTGAAAAAACTCTTCAGCAACCATATTCCGTGAAACAGCTAGGAGTTCAACTATATTCCAACTACGTACTAGCAAATCAATAGTTGTTTGGGTTTTATTATTATAGCACTGTTTTATTTTTAATGATTCCTAACATATTAGTTCACTTTAATATATAGCACTGTTTTATTTTTAACGATTCCTAACATATTAGTACACTGTAATATCTCATTATAGTTGAAACAGTGATAGAAAGAATCAATACTGATATAATGACAAGAGGGGTTGGGGGAGGAAATATTTTATGAGAAGAAAAACACAAAGCGAGATCATGCAAAATTGGCTTGCAGTTTTTTTTTTTTTTTTTTTGCAGCTCCAGCACGCCTAGGCCCATACCCCATTCCTGAAAACTTTACTCTTAAAAAATACACCTCAAAACTGTAACTTGGTATTTGACATGTTCAGCAACTATAATGCAGAGAATTAAAATAAGCTTTAATAAACTAGAAGTATTTTGTTGCAATAAATCACCAAAATTGTTTTATTTTGTACAGTGAATAGTTGTGCAACCATAGTTAAAATTAATAGTGGAACCCTGTTATCTCATTTTTCAAGGGCCCTGTGAAAAAAATGTGTTACATGCAGGAATATGTTATAAGCAGGAATCAATATTTTTATACCAATAAATGGATATTACACAAAAGTAACTTAAACCTTCATAGTTTATGTACAGTAAATAAGCCTATAATGAGATTAAATGAGGCTGGAGTTACTGTGCCATCAGAAACACGATTAACATACACATTGTGAGTATAATAGAGGCTTTCCCACTGGTCTTCTGTAGGTTCGTGATTGTCACCATCAGTCCACCTTTAATATCATTGTAATGTACACTTATTGCACATTCCCAAACATTTTTTTTTTTTAATGTTGTTTTTAGTCCCCAGCTTAGTTTATCTAAAATATTAGAGTTAAGAAAATTTTCCCAGAGTTGTTATTATCTGAGAAAAAGCGATGTTATATGCAGGAAATGAAAATATCAGTGTTGTTATATGCAGAAAATGAAAGGATTATGCTTTATGGAGAAACAGTAGGCTCAAAGAAAAGTGAAGTTATATGCAGGAAAATGCTATATGTGGGAACATTGTAACAGGGTTCTACTGTAGGTCAGTCACAAGCTGTTAATGACAATAAATTTAATTGGTAGCTTTTAGTACCTACATGAAGTATTGATATATCAGAAACAATCACATCTGTGTCCTACACACTAGTTTTTACAAAATCCTATACTAAACAACTGGGAAGAAATTGAGTTACAGTATTTCCAATTTCAAAATTATTGCACATGGGAAACATTAGTTAGTTAATGACAAAGCTTACAATTTGTTCAATTCTGAATTTCCAGTGACCAGAAGCAATTTCCCCTGACTTTCCCATGTTTAATCTGTTTTACAGACTTGCAGTAACCATTGGAATTTTATCAAGGTTTCCAACATTTTGCAAGTTTTAGTACTGTACTAGTACATCATTCTTTTAAAAATTCTTTAATGAAAACTGTTAAGCAGTTTTTTCGAGTAAACCCCAATAATTGATCAAAACATTACACAAATAAATGGTGTGTTAAAAATAAAAGCCTAATATTGTTACACTTTAGCCCACTGAGGCAGACATTTTTACTCCAATAATTTTTTTATAATTTACACAGTTTTTCAAACTCTTAAGGAATGACTAATTGCTGAAACATCAAAGTGACTTAAAAATTAACGAAAACGTTTCCCTGTTTCGTTAACTCAAAATGTATAATTAAAGAAACCTAGCTGTTAATCTATGCAGTAATACGCAGCAGCATTACATATTGATCAATTGCAATAATTAATGTAACCAGGTCAGGTTTACCAGTTACTTAAGACTCAAATTGTACTTGTTGGCTATCATTGTACGGAGCAATGCAACCTTACATAAACTAACATTTAATTACTGTACTGTATTTAGCCACAGGAACAAGAGGTTTCAACTGTAAATATATATAAAAATAAGGGGGTCGTCAGTATTGAAACATTTTGGATACAAATTCCATACCTGAAAGCAATCACCAGTTCTGTGCTTTCGTAAACTTAATAAAAAACGTGTACGCTACACAGATGTAAACCAGCATTATGCTCCCGAAACATAACCATTTTTATGTTCAAGATAGAAAAAAAAACAACCACTTTTATGTTCGAGACAGAAAAAACAACCACTTTTATGTTCGAGACAGAAAAAACACCCACCTTTATTGTACTTGAGACAGAAAAAACACCAACCTTTATGCCAGAGACAGGAAAAACACCAACCTTTATGCCAGAGACAAAAAACACCCGCCTTTATGCCAGAGACAAAAAAACACCCGCCTTTATGCCAGAGACAAAAAACACCCACCTCTATGCCAGAGACAAAAAAAAACACCCACCTCTATGCCAGAGACAAAAAAAAACACCCACCTTTATGCCAGAGACAAAAAAAAACACCCACCTTTATGCCAGAGACAAAAAAACACCCACCTTTATGCCAGAGACAAACACCCACCTTTATGCCAGAGACAAACACCCACCTTTTATCAGAGACAAAAAAAACACCCACCTTTATGCCAGAGACGAAAAAAACACCCACCTTTATGCCAGAGACAAAAAAAAACCACCTTTATGCCAGAGACAAAAAAAAACCACCTTTATGCCAGAGACAAAAAAACCACCTTTATGCCAGAGACAAAAAAAAACCCACATTTATGCCAGAGAGACAAAAAAAACCCACATTTATGCCAGAGAGACAAAAAACACACATTTATGCGAGAGAGGCAAAAAACGCACATTTATGCGAAAGACAGAAAAACCCACGTTTATGCGAGAGACAGAAAAACCCACGTTTATGGTTGAAACAGAGAAAAAGCAAACACTTTTACACTTGAGACGAATGTGCACTGTTATACTCCCAAAACAAAGAAACACAATTTAGAGCCTCCCGAAACAAAGAACCACTTTAAAGCTGCAAAAACAAGTAACCACCTATGTTGGTTTTAACAGACGAGTTTTAAATTGCACAATGAATTAAAAAGTATATATATATATATATATATATATATATATATGTATGTATTTACATATATACAGTAAAAACCTCTTAAAACGTTTTTGAAAAAATTTCCCATTTTGAGCTTATTAAGCAGGAAAACTTCTTAAAGGGGTTCCCTGAAAAAAAAAAAGGGGGTTCTGCCGTGAAACACGTGTTACTACTATTTACAGGATTGTGGTGATAGCCTATACAAACTAAAAACCCAATGCATTAACAATTTTAATAAAAATGTAATTATACCAAAAATCGTATGTATAAAAATGTATGCTTAAACAAAAAATTATATGTTACAAGAGAAAAAACAGTACTAACATTTGCATTCAGTTTCT
>PNEQ01003319.1:29334-48503 GCA_003012365.1 Medauroidea extradentata
CTAACATTCATAAATCACACATGTCTCACACTTCTTTTAACAAAAAAATTCCGTCCAGGTTGTTGTTCCAAGGCTTGCTGCTGTATTTTGTTCCTATTTGACATGATGGTGTTCAATGTCGAAAACGGAATGTTAAGCTCTTCAGCCATTTTTACTCTTGTTTTATTTGGTTGTTTTTCCACGCAGCCTATTATATGCATTTTTTTCAGAAATTGATATTCCTTTTCTCTTTATGCCCGTTGTAGACGAGCCCGGCTTTTCTAAACTGTCCATTTTTCCCGTGTCCCGCAGAAAAATAAACTACCGTTACACCAACTCACGAAATAAACAAACCAACAATACTGTATAAACTCCGTCTGTTACATTATAATTACGGTCAAAATCATAAAACAACGGATCAAACAGGTTAACTAACACGTGGGACGCAACTGAAAAACCGTATCTCCGTTTTTCAAAGCACAGATATATACAGCTGTGTGTTAAAGCACAATAAGATAACAGACTGTTGCACGAAGCGAACTACGCTTTTTGTAATAGCGTACTCTATGTGCCGTATGCTGTAGAAAAAACCGCAATGGCGGCGTCATCATTTGGCTGAATGAAGTTTCCAAGGCCACGCGTCGATTGCCTCAATGAGAAAAGACAGCAGTATTGTCTGGCTGCACAGAATAACCCGAGGCCAAATGCTTCTTATGAAATGGCGGCATTTGTTTTGTTGTGTTAACGTGAAAGGTTATGTAGAGTAAATATCTCATTACTACTTAAAAAACTAATGCTAACGGGAATATAAAACGTCTTAAAATGAGAATAAAACGTTTTTATAGGGCATATTACAGACGTCTTAGGCGGGAAAACGACTTAAAAGGAAACATATTAAAGGGTGAAGTATAGGTTAAAACCATACGGAATTTTCCGTTCCTTTCCATTATTATTTATTAAGCAGGAAAACGTTTAAAACGGTGTCGTCTTAAACGGGTTTTACTGTACATATATACATACATATACACACATCGTAAATCTAAAAAAATATTATAGTGTAATCACTTAAGTTATGCCCAACCCGAAACAATTAATACACATGTGACATTTAGTTCTCAGGAGAAGTCTTAAATTCAGGATAAAAATCTTTTCCAAAAGGCAACTGTTAGATATAAGAGGGTCATCTTAAATTCAGGTTCACATTTCATTAGTATAAATACGGTATTATACTTTCCATTCAGTATGTATAAACACAGTCTCTATTAAACATTAGGGATTTTATTTTATTTTTGAGGCCGAAATCCATTAACAGGTACATGCTTTTGCAAAAATTGAACGTGGAACTGATTGATACACTTCAGTTTAACGTGAGTATACTGTTGATTTAAGATTTATTTTATTTGGTTTAGTGAATATTGCCTTTATTTTAATTACAAAAATGTATAGTCGCACAACCTTACAGAATGTTTGTTTTAGCTGCAAGTTAATAACAAAAATAAAACAAAACAATGCACACTCACCACTTCATCTCCGCTCAGAGTCATTGTATCTCCCCCTCCATCAACTCCATTGCTTGTAAACCTCTCCACGTAAGACCATTTGCCAGCCTCACAGGGTGGAGTTGTTTCATCTAACTCCGTATCCAAGAGCTCAATGGTCAACTTGCAGTCCAGTTTATACTGAAACCAGAATACATACTATGTCACTTTGAACTCATATGAATGCTGTACAATAGATAAATTTTGCAATTTTAAATGTAAACCTACAACAGACTAATTTTTCCTATACCTCTGTAAAAATTACAGTATTTGCCAGCATATAAGACGACTAGTTCTACATATTTTTGGCCTTCAAATATTGCTACTCGTCTTATATTAAGGTGCAAAAATTCTTAGTAACCTAAAAATTGTTTGAAAGCTAAGCTGTAAGCTGTGGAGTTGTATGATGTTTCAAGGAATTGTGTATTTCGTCACAAATAAAAACGAGTGCCCCGTTTTTTAAATAAAATTTACCGTACAAAATTTTGATGAGCGTCATTCATAATAAAGGACACTAACCTCGCAGCGAAGCGGCGATCAATGCAGCTGGAGTGCACGCCGATATACGTGTTTCGCCAGCCTACAACTATCGAGTGGAGAAAACAAGGATCTAGGTCCGTATGCTTACATCCTTTGTCACGCAAGCGCACAACTCTCGAGCGGAAAAAACGAGGATCTAGGTACCGTGCCACACATTCATGTGTCTACCTTCTAGTGCTAGACTGGCAAACAACGATCAGGAATCCAATGACCTTGCAAGCAGCTGTAATAGCCCAGCGTTGCCAAGTCGCGCGCGGCGTGCCTCTATCCGGCG
This sequence comes from Medauroidea extradentata, assembly GCA_003012365.1. Lineage (NCBI taxonomy): Eukaryota > Metazoa > Arthropoda > Insecta > Phasmatodea > Phasmatidae > Medauroidea > Medauroidea extradentata. The sequence continues at coordinate 31,666 of PNEQ01003319.1, forward strand.
TTGCCAAGTCGCGCAAACCTGCCGGCAACTGATTATAGCCAGTCACCGCCGCTCACTTCTTTGGCTCTTGGGCGCGCCGAGAGCAGTACTAGCCAATGTTATTTGTTTATGTGTAATATGATGTTTAAATGACGGTAATAAATGCATTGAAAATATTTAAACTAAATTTTTAATGTTTCTGGCAAAGGAAAAAAATATTTTTCTGTCGGGAACTTCAAAATTAGTAATTTATTTTTTTTTCAAGATTTTGTACCCTCAAAACCATGACTCGTCTTACATGTGGAGTCATCCTATATGCTGGCAAATACTGAACGAGATGTACATAAATTATGTAATAAAGAACAAACTGATTATTTATTGAAGATTTAACTTAAAAGAAACCGTAAAAACCTGTTTTTGGCAGGGAGTGAAAGTTTTGCGAAATTTCCAAAATATGTCCAAAGTATTTTTAACTTTAGAAGGGGTGGGGGGAGGTTATGAAGCTAGAGCCTGGGCGTGAAACGTGCAGTTTTATCTAACGGTGCACATAAAAATTCATGAGGGTAGGGTTGATCAGCAAAAATTTCAAGTTTACACTGTTTGAAATTTAATCCGGATGACATAAACCTGTGTTCGATTTCAACCGACATCTCAAACTTCTCGCTTACCCTGAAAAGCATTGCAGGCATTCTTTAAGTTCTTTAAGTGTTCGACAAAAGCTGGTCATGTGACAGATACCTTTTCCTACTCCAGTGGGCGAGTTTCCGAAAATGTTTTATGACTTTGGTTTTCTACTGTCCCCTACACATTGTGTTAGGACTTTCAAATTTTGGTACGTAGGAGTACTTTAAGTGCCGAATAAACCTGTATGCGCCGAAAGTGTGACAGTGCCGTATTCTGCATAACTACTGTTTACATTTTTTTCAGCACCATATGGAGACATTCGTCTGCTAACCGCCGCTTACCCTGAAGCTTTCAGGTGGACATTCAAAATGGGTAAACCTCACTCTGGTTACGTTTAGAACAAGATCAACTGAAATATTGACTGACCTACCCTATCCTCCTGAACTGTCTCAAGTGTAGAATACAGTGGATTCTCAATCCATTGTCTCTCATGGGACCGACAAAAATGTCAGTACATGAAGGGATTTCAATGGATGTGGTCTCAAAATTGTGTAAAATAAAGAAACGGTCCCCAGAATGTGTTCCATGGATGGATGGATATTTCAGTCCATTAAGTTTGAATACATAAAGAATCCACTTTAAATGGCGCTGCTACTCCACAAGTCTGCGGCATAATAAAGTGTTAACAAATGTGCACACTCTCTTCAGTCTGGACACAGCAACCTGAAGAGGTGAGAGTAGCCAAAGCAGTTCCACCGCCTCAGATAATCTGTGACTAGAGTTGATCATGCTGTATACCGCAAAAATATTTCGTACCAACATACCCTTGAAAACACTGCAGTTTTTCACAACACCTGATTGGCTGATGTACTTCTGACAACATAGCTGACTGCAGACCAATAACAAGAATTCAATATTACAATAGTGAGATTCTTATTGGCTCAGTGAAATAGGGCAACATCTCCATGAACAAGAGACAGCCAGTAATAATCTAATAAGCTGAATGTGTGTTAAAATCCACCAACAGGCATATTTTCTCGCAATAAACCACCATCTTTATCTATGACTTTGAGGACATGGAACAATGCAGTACAATAATTGTCTGAATTTTCTAATTACTGAAGAAGGAAGTTAATTTATAGCGCACAAAAAAAGTTTTAAATTATAATTAAAAACAAATATTTCAGAAATTTAAAAGTTACTTTACAGTATTTTTGTTGATTTACTTCAGTGTTCAAGTTCAAAACCAGTGTTAGGCCTGCGAAAATGTATTGCCGATAACAGTAAATGTGCAGGTATCGGGCCTTGTATGAACAAACCTGGGATAAACACCACTTTAGACATAAAGTAAGATCCAGGTCATACGTAACTCAGTTCATACAAACATTTCACACTTATATACAAATTTTAGCGACTGGTAATAAAATATAAATATTAATAGTTGAAAACCAGCAAGAGAAATACTGCACTTACTCCCATAACGTCCACATCCATGTAAGATGATGAATTTGTTTTTCAAGTGTCCCTGCATAACATCTACACCAGCCTTGTACAGCAGAGGCAACACAACTCTGTTTCAGTGGACGAACAAATAGAATGTGGCAAGCAATTTAACTACATACGAACTTGGATTTTAGACCTGAGAAATAGGCTACTTAAAAACAAATTAAGGTTTGTTGAAAACAGTCTAAATAAGTACATAAAACCATTTATTCAACTTAATTTATGATCACATTTCTTCTAATGAAAAAAGAAACAATATAACTTAAAAAATAACGGCGAGATCAACTAGTACTGACGTTTTCTGATAATACAATAATCATTTCCACAAATACTGCCTAGTGTCTCCATCGTAACATAATAGGAAATTCAATACACATTCATAGATGACATGTTCTCATTGCCACCAATCTATTAGTGCTGAATAGTCTCATTGCTGCCATTCTACGAAAGAACTAAAAACTGAAGTGCACAATCTATGGAGAATGTACTTACTGTTTTTAAAGGAAAATTGGGGTAAATGAATTGAGACTGTTGAATGAGGTTAGTATTAGAATTCTTTTAACATGAGTACAGTGGAAACTCTTTGCACTGAACCCAGGCGTATTAAATGTCTACATTTATAGAATACATTCTGTGGTCCCACTTATTTGTCTGTATTTCATGAGCACATGCACTAAATGTCTGCTTGCATAGACATTTTTTGTCAATCCCCTAAGAAACCATGTATAGAGGAACCACTGTAGCCAGTGAAATCCAAAAACAATTCATTATAAATACATTGTCTGCCTTCCTAGTCTAAACTTAACAAAAAATTTAGGGACAAATTTTTTTAAATTCCTTGAGTAATTTCACCACTTAAAGTTTTCTTTAAATAAAAAATAGTCACATTACTGCAGAGACGCAAGTAAATACAGTATATTAAAAATGTTGTAAGCAGTAGTAGGTAAAATAATTACTAATACAGGCTGTAAGATCTCAACCTTCAAGTAATGCATTTCATGTTGGGAAAGAAGAAAAAAAAAAAAATCAGCACAACTTCTGTGTGGCTCACTCTCCATTTTCTGTGCTGTACTTGTCTCTAGGCAAGATGCAACACAGTCCTCATCCCACCTATGACGACACTGAGCCAGCCAATGTCGTCACTAGATAGGAGTCGCAAGCGACAAAAAAGTAATCTTGCTCAGCCTTTTAACAAGCATGGATTTGTTTTCATGCCTACAGGTCACAAATGTGACAGACTTTGTAACTACCTCCATGATGCAACACGTAAAATGTAAATATGGTCTTAAAATTGTTGAATGTTGGAAATATTCGGGAATGTTTTTATTTCAGTCAATCCATGTTTTAACTTCATAATATCTGTGAAAAACTAATATAATCAGTAAAAATGGCATGCCCGATGAATTACACCAAACGGCAACACACAAATACAGTATAACCCCGATTTTACGACAGTGTGTATCCGCACACAGTACACAGCCACTCAGACGAAGCAGACACTATACTGTGGCTGACGCAACGAGTGTTGAGAGAGAGACTCGCGGAGCGAGACTAGCTGGCTGCGGCACTAGCAGCTGCTCGTGTGCCGGCAGCGAGTGGTGTGCTCATATGTTCACAGACCGTGCGGCACGCAGGAAAATACGAATTGTCAAACACTTCTTGTTTATATTTTCAGTTCTTTTTATTATTTTCAACCGCGGTTGGTGATAACAGCGGATGCGACGTCCGCGAATAAGGCTACTATAGTAACGGCGGCAAAATGTTATTTATGTATTCTTAAAAAATGTGTTGTTACAACCCCATTTTTTTTTTTAATTTTAAATTTGATGGTACCTCACAAAATTGTTGTAAAATTGGGGTTCTACTGTAGTACAATTATTTTTATACCAAATTTTCCAGAATAATGTATTTGTGAGGTACAGCAAAAACATTTGTTAACAAAAAACTCACCAAACACATCTTGAAACAGTTCTCTTCTGCCAGACTGTGCTCAGCTCGGCGCTGGTAGGCCAACTCAGCAGCAGTTCTCAAATGGGCTGTAGTACATGGCCCACCTGTGCCCCCGTGCCTCTGTTCTTGGTGGAACATGTCCGTGCACATCTGGCACAATTCGTCACAGACTAGGTGCTGCAACTGCAATATACATATCATCACATCTACTACAGTACTTAAGTAAAATTAATAATAGAAATGTTAACATGAAAAGAAAAAAGGATGAAAACTGCTGAAATTTGGTATATAACACAAGAGAATAATTTTTTACATTTATTTTTGTAACCCAAGTAGAACTAAAGATTATGTTGTTCAAAATACATGATTTTTAATAACAAACCTTATGGAAAAATTATGTTAAGTATGCCATTAAGTATTTAAAATTGACAGCACTTAAATATTACAAGAAACATTATGCAAAATAGATTTTACACACATTTCCATATATGTAGTTTAAAAATGGGTTATTCATAAACCAATATTTGCTGCACAAAAATGTTATCGTCTCTTAAGTCACTAGCTGAAAATGTGGTACACACCAACTGTTTTTCGCAATGAGCGAAATCACATTCTTTTGAGCAATTCCCCTTTTTTGTTCGAAATTGCAAAATTCATCAATTACGTGCAAAGTTACAAATGAACTGTGGAATTTTTTACATGTCCGGTAGTAATAAAAGTCTGATTCAAAGTGATTGCATGTTAATCAACAAAATTTATTTTGGGCTGCAATTGTGAGTTTTGAGAGAAGTTAAGTAAAACTGAAAATGGCAGCACCCATTAATTTTTGTTCGAAATTCAGCAGTGACAAAACACATATTTGTCATTTAATACGGCAATTGAATTACAAATTGAGAATTTTACATTTCGAATGACGTGACAATTTGCCAGAATTAGTGTCTCAGCAAATGACACATTAAATTTTCTTCATGCATTGCATAAAACGCAAAGTCATAAACCACTACAAATTTTACAAGCAGGAAAAAAAAAAAAGAGGGTAAAAGATTTGCTTCTTAAATAAGAAATAACGAGCCAATATACGAATAATTATAAATTTAATTAGCGAGAGACAAAGGCTGCTAGGCAATAAATTACTTATTCATATTAGAGAAACACGAGCACTCATATGGTACCATAGGGCTCAATAGTGACGAACAGAAGGACGAGACATATTTTGCAAGGAAGCAAGTTACACAACAAAGAGTAGACGGTACTGCAAGAAGGTGGGCGGTAAATCGTTAGCCTAGTGGCCAGAAAGCCAACTAGGGTTGGTGGCAGACTTGAAAATGTGATGTGAGGTGTTATACGATATTAAGGCCTATGGTTGTCTGGATTTGGTTATTATGTACTGGTGGGTTAGCTTCCATCGCCCAAGTTCAGCACTGCTGGTGGATGGTGTTAGGCTTTTACTATCCTGGTTGTGTAGCAAGAGTCAAAGTCCAGGTTGTCAGATGATGCAAGAGCTGCAACTGGCTTGTATCAACAAGTCCAAATTATAACCAGCTAGAGCCTTTTAGGTGCCCGTCCTACTGCAATTTATCCTCTGCCTAAGAGTGTTGGTGAGACTTATGTACTCTCCTGTATAATGTTTCTATTGTAGATGGTAAATGAGGTTCTCAGTGGCACAGTTATGGCTGCCTAGGATAGTGTAGGTTTGGTTTGTGAGCCTTCTATTGAAGGATGTGATGCTGTGCTGGGCCCGCACTTCCTTTAACGAATTATGTCAAGATTCTACCAAATTGTATCGTTTACGAGACTTAGCTGATCATCAACTACGTTATTTTGCAAGTTGACGGTGGCACTGTACCGACTGTTTCGGTACGCAACGTAATTTGACGAAGCCCGAGACAGTTCAAATATTGTGAGGTATCAGGAATTAACATATTCAATACTCTTGCAGCTATATTTCGAACACTTCCACATATCCAGAAATTTTTACGTACCTTATATTCCATTTACTAATGATTAACTGGTACTGCTACACTGAGATTTTAGGGTTATGAGTTCTATCTTTGTTAGATTTGAACTTAAATCCTTGCCTAGGCGTGCTTGCGAATATAAGGGAGTCTTAACCCACGTTTCTGCTATTGTGTATTTGTTAGTTGCCATCATCATAGTTGAGGTTAGCCCATAGCATGGGAGGTGATGGTACAATGTGGATGGCTGATGTATGGCACGTGTGCTACAGCATGTGATCCCATGGTAGTGGTAAACATCTTTACTGTTTCACTAGGTGGCAGTTTGGCACAAACTTGTTTATTTTGAAGGTTAGGAGGGCATTTGAAGACTTGTTTAAGAGTTTTTGAGAAAACATTATGGGTGAGAGGTGACATAAAATTTTGCGACCAGAGTTACGAGTGGTTTTCAGTTTTTCTAGGCCTTCATGATAGGGTACCACTAGAGGAATATCATTGCTGTTAGTCTTGGTAGCTGTTCCCTTGTCTAAAATAACCAGCTGTATTTGGTTGTTGACCAGTTGTTTAAGGTAGCTTCTGTCACAGAACGCCTAAGCTATGCTGTCACACGTCTGTTAAGGTCTTCCTCACTAGAACATATTCTTTCGGCTCTAGTTTAAAGGCTATACAGTAGAGATTTTTTTTGGCAAGGTGTACTGCCAACAATATCTGATGCCGAAACTTTATTTAATATTTTTTTTATTGTTATAATTTATCAGTAAAATAGTGAAATAAGTCTGTGCTCAGCAGAATTTTGCAGATTTTTCGGTAATTCTCGTTTGTTTACTTTGTATCCGAACCGGTTATTTGGTTTCACTAGAATGTTATAGCACATTTTACCGAAAGGTAAGCTGACATGGTATCTGGGGACGCCACTGCGGTTGCTGAGGCGCGTCGCTTTGATCTGGACTGTCGAGGGGGACAGACGTGTCGTATTGCACAAGTTTAGCACATGGTAAACCGAGGGGTGCGAACGGAAACCAAAGAGGCTACGATGGAAGGCGGTAAAAAGACTCGCTAGTATTATTCTTCATTAATTAATATTCATCCATTGATGTAAACTTACAGCGATACAGACTGCATGGCCAGCCCACTATCGGTTACTGAGCTTATGTTTTATTTCAGCACGTGCTAGTTTTCTTTGAGTTTGGCTTCGTTTTGGTTCAGTTATATTTCAGTTTCATGTTATGTTTATGTAAAAGAGAAAATGTATGTACCGATGTAAGCGCGGTTGCGTGAGTTTTTGAAAAAAGGAAAAGGTAATAAAAATTGGCTGTTAACTGAACCATGTGTGACTACTGTAAGGTACTTGGCCTACATACCCTATTTAATTTTTCCAAATTTGTTTGTTGTGCGGAGCTGTAGCTTCGTGTTGGCATAAACGTAACGTAACCATAATCTTAACTTCCGTAACTTTGAAATACGTTTATACGTGGTTTTTCGGCGTCGGCATAGGTCTAATGGGATCCCGAGATGCTTCATGGAGCACTAGCTATAATGGAAGGGTGTAGGTTAGGGGTCGCCAGATGCTTGGGAAACCTGGCTTGCCGAATGTAGTGCGTCGAGATCACCGAGTGTTAGAATTAAGAAAAGACATGTGAGTAGTACCTAAGTTGCAGAACCGGGACTTAACACCTCAATGTTGGTGTAGACCCAGGCAGTAGTACAGCAGAACACTAAGTTAAGCGAGACGTAATTTCCACAATAACTTATGTGTCTAACCTATTAATTTACGAGCGGTGGGCTGAACCATAAATACGAGCAATTTCTGTTAACAATTTGAGTAATTGTTTTCATTGAAGGGGGAAGCCATCTTGTAACTTTTCCTTCTTGTTAGTTGTCCAGAGATATGTACAGTCTCGAGGATCGCCGAGCGCGACGGAGTTGTGTCAGTAAGGACTGGGATGTGTTTTCTCAGATGGAACAATAATTTCAATGAATTTAGGAATGCTCTCGGTAGGTAGAGTGCTAACCTATCGAGATCGTGCTGTGGTGCGCCATCTCTGGGCACTTCCGGAGAGAAGTGAGAAGGATGCTGGGAGTCCAGCATCCTGGATGTTTTCTTTCTTAACTATCTGAATGTCGAAGTGATCGGACGCGTGCGGGGAGAGCTCCCGTGGGCGCACGTGCCATGGAGATCCTTTAACATCGGGGCTATAGCATTCTGTTTTCTGGTAACGTGAGCCATCGAGCTGCGCAAATAATACTATTGTTCCGAATTTAGCTTTTCGTTTTGCAGAATAAATTAGATGTAGGCTTGAGGTGAGAGGCCACCGCATGTGTTGTACAGGGATCTGTAATGGTATTGTTGAGATTGAATTTTTGAATACAATAAACATCGTGCAGCCGAATGGTACTTTGATCATTTATTGGTAATAACGATCTCTGTGTATCCCTAACGAGGTAAATATTGGTTTTCGCTCTTCTCTTCTCGTATCCACGACACTGAGGTAAGAACTTGTGACTACCACTGAAACTACAGCTAGCTGAGGGCATGTTAAATCTAATATAATTCTATGGGCGAATTACAGAGGGTGCGTTTGTGGGAGCACGTGGTCGGCGTAGGCGCAACGAAATGCAGTATGTGTGTGAAGGGGAGCAGTGCCACCACACTACCGTTCTGTATGCGTCCACCCTTCGATACCACAAAACCCTGAGATACGAGTAGCTCACCGCTAAGACCGGAGCATTTGTGAGAACTGATTAGTTTACATTTTCTTTTTTGATATTGTAATAAAACACGCGGGCAGCAACTTGATGGGGCCTACTACCGAAGTGCATTGGTGCCATCACATCCGGTGCCGCATTACTTGGGGCAAGTATCATCACATCTGTCGTCGCAACACGTAGCTACAGCATTGGTGCCATCACAATATCAAGACCCACGGTACATGTAAGTACTTGCATTACTCTAATTTGTATATGTAACAAACGTATTTAGGTTACATTATTCTGAATTATTCATTCTTTATCTATTATTTTTGTACTGTCAAATTATTGATACTGAAGCTAGGTCATAAAATATGACAAATTTATGTCTAAATAACTGCAGAATTTTTAAAATTATTTTTTTAGAGTTGAGTATATAAATTGTTTTGATGACTAATACTGAATTTTAAGAGGGTTCTTACAGCAACATACAATTATAATTCAAGGACTTTCAAGAACTTTTCAAGGACTGTCTACTAATATTTTTAGGACCGCAGTAAATTACATTTAATACGCCAAATTATTTCAATGTTTAAGGTTTTAATTGCAACATTTCTATTACGGTTTCTGCCCTTCCTTTAGAATTGATGTTCACTAATGATAAATGAACCAGAAAGGTTTAATTTCCTTTAAAATTATCACATTATTTAATGAAACTCCATATTCATTAAAAAGTTTCATGAAAATAAATTAAACTGAATCACAAAAAAAAAATACTTTTTAAAGAAAGACATTTTATTTTAAAAGAAGAATTCAGTCTGTTACCAGTTCTAATGTAAACAAATATGGTTGATGCCATTTTACTACTTAAGTATTAGCACATATTATAGTAGTTTTTTTTCCAATTCAAGGTTTAAAATCACCACAACTTACATGTTGTAACTGAATAATAAAAAATAAATAAGCAAAGGGAAATATCGTATTTCACTAATTGTGCAACGTACAGTGCGAGATCGTTGGTACAAAGCACAGCTTCGGAAATGGTCAAGCAACTTTGACTTCAGAAACGTGGGAGACATTTCTGCTCTGCAGCATGCACTGCACGCTAGCTTCTCTCACACCTGACACAAATTATTTTTAATATTCTCGTAAATACTGGATTTTTTGGACCACTTTTCCTTTTCAAAGCTCGTCAGTTTTATTTGTAGCGCCTCTTCCAAAAACGTTTTTGCCATTAAACTGTAGCAGATACTGATTACTACTTGTCACGATCATATAAAAAAAAAACACCAAGCGTAACCTAATGTGCTGTGTAGGGGTGTGCCATATGTGGACATCGACATGTAACATGTCCATGTGTCGACATTTATCTGATATTTTTTTTCCGATACGTCAAAGTAGACACGTGTCGAGGTCGACGCGTGTGTCGAAATCGTCGTGTGTGTTCGAAATCGACGAGTGTGTCGAAGTCGACACATGTTGAGGGATATTGACCTTTCTATGTATATGCGTGTGACATGACAGGGCTCACTACGTCTTCTTCATTTTACTTTATTTACCTACGTTCTCTTTATGCACACACATGGGCTGGAGCCTGGGAACTGATGCCAAGAAGGTATCCCACACTTATTTCCTAATCGAAGGTGGGTGGGTCAGTCCAGTCTACATGTTCGCAGTCTCATTCTTCAGTTTCATCTTTGTCCTCGCATCGCGACGCGTGTAATGAGCTACGTTCGGTTTAATTCAGCGTTGTACCACCAACATTTAGCATAATTTTATTGAAAGTTACAACTATTTTCCGTGACGTTCATATTGTCATTACGGATGAAAGTCCTGAGACGAACGTTGTTTGTGTTTATGTAAGCGATTGTGAGATCATACAAGAGGTCATTACGGGGAAACAAGAGTTATTTTTATTTAAACAATTTTTTAATTAGAATTTCGAAATATCTCGAACTAATATTTAGATATTTACATAAGCTTCATTTTATGCGAAATCCACCTGGATATCAGACCAGGTTTATGAGATACGGAAGATTAATTGCAAATATATTTTAATTATTTAAACAGCTTTTGAGTTTGAATTTCTTAAATGTTTTTAGGTATTTACATAAGCAACTGGTTTAAGAGGAATCGAAGATGGATTAAAACACATTTAATGGATTTTCACCGCTTAAATTCCAAATTTCGAAAAATAGAAAAATCTGCTAATTAGAATTTCTATGGGCAACATTTTGAAGCAAATAAAGTTACGATAGCTCTTCAGGTTGAGATTTGTGGGGTTCGCTGAAAACGGATTCCACCCCTGTTCACCACTTTACTTATCGAATTTCGAAAAATCCCTTCTTAATGGGTGCCTACAAGGTAAGGGGAAACCGCCCTCAAACTTTCATTTTTTTTATGTCTAGTAGTTTGGGCTGTGTGTTTATGAGTGAGTGAACGAGTGAGTGGGACACTTCATTTTATATATAGAGATGAGAAAATGATGTTTTTCATAGTAATAAATTGCATGCTAATCTGTACAGAGAAATATAGATCGAAAAGTGTATTTTTTGCCATTTTAGGGTATTATTAAGTTGTTTGTATTGAATGTGGTATAATGAAACTACCATTCAGACGTTTTCTAGTTCTGAGGTGTATGCTCTTTCGACAGATAAACGCAACGGCTTTTAGTAGTTTGGAATAAAACGCTTACTTTAACAAGTAAACTTATTTACAACATAGGTAGGAAGGTGCCTTACAATTGAGTGTTACATGCTACGTTGTAAAAAAAAATTAAAATTTACACATACAAATGTTTGATAATTTTACATATTTGTACATGTAGTTATGTTGACAAATACAGACAGTATATGTAATTAAACACAATGTTTTTAGAAATAAAAAGATTACTATAAACTCGAGATTAAACTACACAGACGTACAAATTCGCAGTGTCGCTCATCAACTAGCAGTTTTCGTTAGAAAAAATATATATCTATATTTGTTATGTCATTTAGTAAAGCAAACAGGACTTGCAGTGTTTTTAAACTAAACAGTTTCAGTACTGAGGTTAGCAACAGGATAACTGTTTATCTAGGCAATATTTTTATTTCGGAATAAATATTCACCATTGCAAGCTTCAGGATGTAAACAATATACAGGTCAAACAGGCAGTCAGCCATGTCTCTTCGCCCGAGGAAGCTGCTCTAAGCAGCGAAATGTCGCGATACGCGCTTCCGCAATTATGTGTCATCCTATTTGTGTGTGTGTATCTGCCCAAGTACTAAAACTTGAGTACTTGTGCTTGTCTTTTGTACATACTGATAGCCTAGCGGCCTCTTCCTTTGTTTTACATAACAAAAAATTGTTGAGAGCAGAATTTATGCATATGAAATAATCAGTGGTTTCTAACGAAATATTCACAAAAAAAATTGGTAGGTATTAAAAGCAAAAGTAACACAACCACAACCAAAAGTGAGGTTAATTTAATTTTCAATAAACATTTATTCTGGTAGAGCATGTTCCAAGAATTTAATTAACGCAGTTTTATACTTGAAACTGCGAAAGTAATTCACAAAACAGCTGCTAAAATATTGGCACATGAAATAAATATGCATAAACGTCCGTGAATCAAAATTCACCACAGGCAGCCACCTACATATTTTTTGGCATGCAAATTTGTTTATCAAATCATGGTAAACAAAACATCTCGTAATGTAGAGTATGTTCTTTTCCTAACTCTCACGCACGTGCAGGGCTTGTTACTTTGCGCACACAAACATAAACATTGAATGTTACACCATACAACACACTTTAAGTGTGTGATTGGAAGGCAGGTACTTTAAAAATTTTTCCTTAATTTGTAACAACACATTTTCTGGCACAACTAATAGATACACATTGTCTACTAACATACAAGGGTAACATTTCACTATTAAAAAAACAATTTTGCAAGGCCAATCTATGGCACAAGACCTCATAAAATCAAGGTACTACTATATCGTCTTTTCATAGGTTAAAATATTTGGAACTACACTAGACCCCCGATTTTACGAATACTCACGGTTCTTCTCATCGCATTCGTAAAATCGCTACCCTCGTAACATTGATAGTGGCTTATTTTGCCCCCCCCCCTTTTTTTTCCTAAAATTTTCTGCAAAATGTCTCTAGCCGGGCCCGACTTCCGTAGCGTTTTGCAGGAAATTAATCAACGTAATAATGTTAACATAAATTGATATCAGTAGGCACAGGTCACCCTGTTGAGCGGTAGATATGACCGACCCTTGTCCCCAAAAAAAGACAAAAATTGAGATTCCGAGCGTCTTCTCTCGAGCGAATAGCCCGACTTCCGTAGCATTTAACGGGAAAAATAAAGCACGTGATAGTTGAAATATAAATTTATATCAATAGGCAGGCGTCTTGCGATCAAAAGAACACCGCTGAACAATAAATATGACCGACCCTTGTCCTAAAAAAATGAGAAAACCAAGCTGCAGAGTGCCATCTCGTAAGCGAATAGCCCGATTTGCATAGCGTTTAATGGGGAAAAAAGGAGGCATTCGTTACTAGCACAATGCCCTTGTAAATTATTCACAAAGAAAGAAGGAAAAAGTAAATGTATTTATTCATTGCAAAGTTTTATATAACTTATCAAAACAATCCCTCGACGTTGATGATTTGTACGAGAACGTAGATACTAGTAGCGTGCAGAGCAGACAGATAGCGCAACTGTATGAATGTTCACAAGATCGCAGATAGCAGCACCGTGGCATATACAGACGTTTAATGTTCCAAAAACGCCATTTTGTGACGTTCTTACCTAAAATCGAGAATTACATGTATAACGTGTAAGTGGTAGCAAATAACTGCTTTCACAGCCAGTATATGTGGTAAAAATATATTACAATTTCCGGGATTACGTAATACATGAACGTCTATTTATTTTATAAGTTCGACATACCCATAGTGGAGACAAATGTTTCTACACGTGGCTAATAGGTACCGCTATTATCGTTCTCACTTGTGAAATGCACGTTTTACAACACGCAGTAACGCATTGTATAAGCAAATTATGCGCCAAGTTAATTGTTTTAAGTACGTATGGTGTTAACCCAATAAAGAAAAAATATTTTCATGTTATTATTTATAGGGTTCGTGTAAAAACAAACACGTTCGGCGCGAGGCGAGAAAGATATAAGACGTCGTGAAACAGTCTAGAAAGATTCTGTGCTATAGATAAATGAGCATATACGCATGCGCTGGAACTTTGCGGCTATAATACGACCTCAATATAAATCCTAATACGACGTAGTTGATGGAGACAGGCCGGCCGGCTTGGCACAGGCGCCGCCGTGCAGTTTTCAAACTGTCATTGCCACATTTTTTAACGGATTTTCACTAATTTTGTTTTATTTTTAATACTATGACTTACCAAGTAATAACGGCAACTCTACAATTCATATTTTCATGTCGCGAATTAGATAATATATGTTTTATTTATTATCAATGTAATTCCTTAAATTTTGTCATACAATTTTGTAATTTTTATAGGGTTCCTGAGTATGTATCCGTAGAATCGCTACCGTCGTTAAATCCAGGGTTCGTAAAATCGGGGGTCTAGTGTAGTTTTATAGTTATATTTAAACAAGTAACACAATTCAAGTAGCAAACAACCTATTCCTGTTATAAAAAGTGATAACGTACATATATTAACTTAAAACACTGACCTGCCTGACAGCATAGGAAACAACTTTGTCCAAAGTGAAAGCAATATATGCATGTATGCCAAACATTTCTCTCAAGGTGTCTTCATACGTGTTATTTTCCATGTTTCCATCTAACACATTCTTCACCATATCAAGAAACGTCAGGTAATAATCCTCCACTTTGATCCCACCTGGAACAACTAGCATTGTCAACACCATTCATTCATTGCTACTCACTGGTCCGCTACAGAGTGATGATCACATATTGGAGAAAACTCCAAAACAATTTTAGAATTTAAATAATTTTAAAATATGTATTTCCATTAAGCTTACTTCTTACCATCTTTACTACACCCCCTTCAAACACAAGATATTCTGCTTGCTGCTTATCCTTTACACACGGAAGTACCGTTTTTAAAAATCAGGGGGCTACAAACATAGGACCTCATTTTTAATATTTGTACTGGTTTTAATTATTGTACATAATTTACTTCCAATTCCATACAAGTTTCGTAACTCTTAACTCTATAGTATAGTAACCCCTTCAGTCTCAATTTTTTTAAATGTTTACAAAAAATATTTTATGTTTATTATGCATTAAAAAATAATTGTGTTTTAGGCAATAATAGTAAGTATGTAGTCTCAAAAAATTATAATAATTTCACCCCCCCCTCCCCAATTTTTTAATTATTTATTTAATTGATTTATAGCCCACGATATCTTGGGCAAATATCTTAACGGTTTATTATTTCTACACAATAAGCACTAATCTGTTCCACAGGTCATTTGTATAGACTTCACAATAAATTTGACTGACTTTGCAAGTGTTCACCGAGGTTGGTTTGACTTGTATAGACAGTAAACATATTATGGCAATAGAATAGATTCAGTCTCACGAAAGACAACATAAAAGTGTAGTCCACTCATCTAATGAAAAAGAAAATCCCAATATGACCACACTTAAATAAGCATGTTAAAATTAATCCCTTAATTTTTATAACATCTTCACATATTTTAAAAGTACCCTAATTTAGTTTCAAATTTAAAGCCTATATACATTGTATTTGTGTCTTAATAACTTAGGTGAAATGTTCAGTATCACGTAGTTTAAAAAAAAAACATGTCATAAAAAATTATTTCACATCAATTGCAAAAGTTAAAATTTTTCAAGTGTATTTTGTAAATAAAAAGGTAAATAAATAGAAATAAAAACAGTATATACTTGCCAACATCTCAGCTTTCCAGATAAAAATACTACATTTCTAGTAATTATATTGCCAACATTCACATACTACACCACCAAAACTATTACCTGGAAGCCAAAAAGGAAATAAAAATGGCTGATACAACACAGCTAGGTATTTAACAAAAGGATAACCTAACATGATGTCAGTCAACAGCCTGTTAGGAATAAGTTAATACAACTGGCCTTTTAGCAGTTTTGAATCTGAGCATTACTGCCAGTGTTGCACATATACTGCTAACGAACTACAACCTGACAAAAGAGAATTCAGTAAAACTCTGTTAAGAAGTTCCCACTTAAAAAGTTTTCCCCTATAATAAGTTTCAATTATATTAACCCCCTTCCATTACTACAATAGTAAATTTACCCTTTTAAGAAGTTTTTCCCTGTTAATAAGTTTGAATTTTTCAGTCCCTTCAGAAACTTCTTAACAGAGTTTTACTGTAAATAATAATTTTACTTCTTCCAGACTTTATCGTTTAGGTATTTAAACCCTTCATTTACATTTATAAATTCTCATCCCATCTTTTGATTTTGAATTTGATAGAAATATGTATAAGTGGTACATGTGTAGTAAATACTGCATTTTTTTTTTAGATTTTTAAATGGTTGTCCCAATGGAAGTTTACAATTAGAATTGATTGGTTTGTTGTGGACATACGCCACTGCTCAGTTTTGCTGATTTTTGTTTACAACAGAATTTTTTTATATTCACAAAACTGATGACATTAATACTGTGCACATACACCATAGTTCCAGCATACCACAGACTGGCAAGTGTACATTACAGTTTTGCAACATTGCAACTATCTACGACAATCCACCATTCGTAACCACAATACAAGGGGAGTGGGGAATCTTGACTGAAATACCTGATTTAACAGTTTTGAGGGGCTGATATCTAGAGCAGACGCATGTATAGAAAGAGTCGTAGGGTAACAGATTTGTTGACTAAACTTATCAACGCTTCACTTTTTGTTACTTGCAACTTCTTGCTAATGATTGGGTAAAGCAGCTCATCACAATTATGTTTCCATATGCATTCCAAAGTTTTACATAAACTACATACCAGTGTTCCATTAATACAATGATTACTTAAGTTACATAAACTACACTACATCAATGAATACACATGGGCACTTGGGCAAATCACTCTTACTGGTCCGCTGTACATGATTACAAAATTGCTGTTTTCCTAACCTCTAAAAC
>PNEQ01003319.1:49503-60496 GCA_003012365.1 Medauroidea extradentata
AAAAAGAAAATTTTCATGTAAATTTCTCTACTCGCATCCCCAATTAATAGGTTGGATCCCGCCGTATACATCCTTATACCTGGTTACGTTGGCCTACTTAATTTGTTATAAACAGAGAAAAAAAAAACATTTTACGACAAAAAAAATTGAAATTACTGTGTGATAAGAGGCCAAGTAAGTGCTACGTGCCAGTGCACGTCACAATATCACATCATCAAAATCTTACTTTTCCAGCAGAATGATAATAGTTATAAACACAAAATGTTAAGTAATGGATGATGGGAGAACGGACCACTGAACTTGCTAGGAAAAGTAACAGTGAAGAAGTACACCACACCAAAGCTGGTAATTGCATGCACAGCCATAGAAGTATGACCATGATTGCATGTAATCCTTGCACTCACTGCACAATAAATCCATTATGGCAGCAAGAGAATTGACACCGCTAACACTATCGATCATCTAGAATGCTATCAATGCTGTATTCAAAATGGCAACACTGAACTCTTGACATGAGGTTTTATTTGTTTATGAACGCAAAAAATACCTTTGATAATGGGAACATGTAATGCAAATTTTATGTCAGAATTTTAAATTACAGCATTGGTAACTTACACTGTAACAAATTATACATGACTAAGTATGATTAATGTGTTGCTTGCATGCATAATACCATTTTGACTAAAGTCTGATTTGAAGGGCCTAGGGTTCTGAAGCTTCGAAAAAAAAAACAGGAAAAAAGGGGGGGGGCAGTGAAAAATAGTCCCTCCCCCCTTTTCGAGTACTGTGAAAATAAGAAAAATTGGATTTTTTCATAAAGGTGAAAAATTACAGAAAAAAATATACGTTTGCAATAAAAATTATCCATACAGTTTCTGAATTACAAATTTGGATGGTATATACATTTACATTCGTGCCTCTCTGCCAATACACATAGTACCCTACAACGAAAATGAAATAACCAGTAAATGTAACATAAAACTTGGTACAGAAAAATTAACAATATGCACATGAACTAACCAGGAATAGTTATACTCATTTATACTCAACTTATAGTACATCTCTGTCAGGAAAGCAAAACCAAAAGCAAAAGAAAAAAACTTTGTAGTTCAAAATCACAAGTATCACACTAAGATAATTATTATCTTGCTGCTTGCATCAACTGTCTAAATGGTGAACTTTGCTGTTTAACATTTTTAAACTTAATGATTTTCCGTTTTCTTGTGAAACATCCGATTCTAAGATACCTTTACACATTCCTACAACTTGCTAGTAAGTAAACGTTCAGAATAAATCAAACAGACCAATTCTTTTGTTTTTATCCTTGTTTTATTGACATATAAGTTTCTATATATTATTTAGCCACCACAGGTTTAATATAATATTACAATGATTTTAAAGAATTGTTTCAATTTCGCCAATTCTTCCTGAAATTTTGGAACTCTAGTAGGGCCAATGGAATAAAGTAAATAAAAATTTGCAATTTCAGTGAATAAAACAAAATATTACGGTTGAAAATTTCAGTGAATAAAATGTGGTTTCCTTTAAAAAAAAAAAAAAGTTTATCAATTACATCCATTTTGGATGTATGTATCTAGTTTTGAAAGCTGTTATTAGGTCATCATTTATCAAAATGAACAGTTTTTAGTACAACTATGACAACTTACACTGACATTCATTCCAATCAACTAACTCTATTTTCAAAAATTTATTGTAATTGATACAACTACAAAACCTTACACATTTATGAGAAATGAGAACCAATAGAAGAATGCCTTATATTTTTCACATACGTAGCTAATTTAAAAAAATACAAGTCAATTGCGACTAACATTTGCAATAAAGCATAAAATAACTAATCCATGTCCTTCTGGGAAAATTTACGTATTTAAAAAAAATTCAAACTAGTTTTTAAATATTTTATATTTGCAGTGCACTGAGAAAAAAGTACTGTTATAGATACTCTCCATTCTGTTAACATAGTGACAGGAATTCAGTTTGTTTGGCATTACTAACTAGATTGTTCACAATAACAATATGATCCTACATTCTGTTAAAATAGAGACAAAAACTCACTTTTGCTGGCATTATTATCTAGATTGTTCTTACAACAATAAATTCTGTAGAAATAAGATAGGTCTTTGAACCGATATACAGGACATGTTAGTTCTACATAACAGATTGTTGAAGGAGCAGTCGAGATAGAAGGCTTACTGCCAATCTAACTGGACTGTATGCCCTATTTTAACACTGTAGGACAAATACAAAGGTACTCTTTTCTTAGTGTGCGTCAAGAAATTTGTTTAAACAGTCTGTGTATCAATTAGGGGGAAGAAAAAAAAAATACTGGAACATAAAACTTTATTTTCCTCAAACACGTTACATACCTTTTACATATTCATTTACCCATTCCTTTATGGCTCAATGGTTCAGTTTTTGTAGTGGTATGTTTGCTTTAACAAAACCGCAAACTGTTAATTCAGCTAATTTAGTTTTCTCGTCCTTAGCTTTCTTGCAAATAGAGACTTTTCTTCTAAAGTTATTCGACGCTTAGTTCCAGAACCCGATGCCTGGCATGAATTTTTGTTCACCTTATACGATACCCGAAATTTAATATGTTTTTCGCACGTGTCTTCATTTCCAATCAACAATCACGTTGCAAATCCTTCACATCATAATGCTTTTTTTAAATGAACACGTAAAATTATTCTAGATATTCTAGCTCCTTCAAAAACACTAAAAACTTATGGCGTTTTGTACGCTTTATTCACTATGCCGCAGTGATGAAAAACACTTCTAGACCATGGACCATGACTCCATGGTGTACATATTCGAGTTCAGAAAATTGCCTATACAATATTAAATAAACCCACATGGATCCTTCATATATGCATAAATTTCCCGCATTGACCGTTCAGACATTTTCACCAACAATAACAAAGTTACCAACTTACATTTTACGTTTTCATATCACACTCGTATACACTTCTCGAAACAAACAGGTGTAAACTATGTATTATAACCGCACAAGGCAACTTTTACCGTTGTCAAAAATACGGACAAACTTAATATGTTTGGTTTGTTTTGACTATAAATTTCACAGTTATTGTTTCAAATATGTTTGGTAATTGTTCATTTTATTTTAAGAAACGTTTTGCGTACTGTAGGTTGTGTGTGTAAACACAAACATTGCCGAATTTCGTTAAACTAATAAACATGTTGCCACAAACAGAAAAATGTAATTTTATTATAGAGGAAATATTATTTTTAAGTTGATATCCAAATTACTTTCAATAGATTTCGAACACACATTGTGTACAAATCCATTTTGTTCTACAGTAAACGGGTGCTTTTATTTTCGCATTTCTGTAAAGTGTGAATAAATTGCAGTAACGTCAAGAATATTGGGAATTTTCTTTCGCCATTTTGTGCACTTCTGAGTAAAGCCAAAGGCAGCCAAGCGCACGAGCTGGAGAGGTTACGTTTCGCCTTGTAAATACGTCTCTTGTTCTTGTTAAGTTTTCCATTCAGATGGCAACAGTTTTGTGAATTTTGTTAACGAGTGGAGTACACCATTTTTATTTTAAGGCCAGTGAAATGTATTTACAAATTATTGCTGTAACAATGTCGCAGCCTTCAAAATCTGTTCGCTCACTTGAAGGATGCCATGAAATAATAAAGGAGGTAGAGAAATGTCCCGGTGAAAAGCATGCTGACATAGCCAAATGTCTCTGATTGCCACCTTTGACAAACTAGATTGTCAATAATACAAATTACCTATGAACATATTCAATACACCAAGGCTGCCACCAAGTTCATTTCCATAATCCTGTAACTAGCATTAAATAATCCTGTAAAATCCTGTAATGTTTCCAACATACGTTTACGTACTTTTTCGAAGTATTTTTAGAAGCTTCTTGCTGTAGAATTTTAATAGTGAAATAAATATGTATAGTAAATTATTTTAGTATTGTGAAAAAATTGAGATGTTATACAGGAAACCATCTACCGTTAATGTTTTTTTACACACTGAACTATTTTCTAACCTGTTTTGGTAAAATAGCAGTGACACTTTCCACCCACTTTCCTATTTGAAAAAATTTGTAGAATGAGTTTATAAGAACTAAGAACACATTCAACTGGCTACTTATTGTTGAAAAATAAATATATCTGCATAATATTACTTATGGCCTCGAATGAGATTTAGTTTGCTTGTAACGTGGTGCCGCACATTAAATGTAAATACCCATATTTGTTAACATAATCGCACACGTTTTTTACCAAAATTTTTGGCCCAATGTATAGGGTGCAGCCATTATGAGAGGTTTTAAAAAATTTACTTCATTATTTATTTTGGTGTAAAATAAAACTTAAATTTCCCCATATTTGCTTGTATATAGCATGACCTTTTCTGTAAAAATAAAGGAAAAAGATTTCTAGGTTTAAAATAAACACAGAAAAGATTAGCAAATCTCGTTAATCCATTCATGTGCGTCGCTAATTAATGTGTCAATTGTTGCTGAAGACATATGTTTGAAGTATTCGCGAACATCTAACATTATTCGTCTGTCCATTCCAACCTTTAAATTTCCGTTAAAACGGATAAAATCCGTTAAAACGTCAGGCCTGCGATACACACATACAGTATTTCAAATTTTCATGTGACTGACATATTAAATTTAAGAATAGTTTTTAAGGTTGTGTTTTAAATTTTTTTTGAGTGGGGAAGTTAAGTGTTTCCCACATGTTACGTTTTCTTGCATGCATCGTTTTTTCTTATTGGTCCCTTGAAAAACAATGGGTAGAGGTTTCACTGTATTCAGTAAAACTTCAACAAAAACTTTAATGTAAATAATCACTGATGCTGGAAATTTCCAGAGCTTTCACAATTTTCCCTGACTTACATGACCATCAAATTCCCCGATATTTCCAGGTTTCCTCAGTCGCAGGACACATTGCTATTACAGTAATGCTATCTTCTCAAGAAACATACTTACCAACTGGCTGCTTAGCCTAATCCGTGAATATTTTATTACACATCAATGCATTAAGTGGAACCGTGCAACAACTCTAATAAGCGGACTCACTTGTTGGCTTCAGCCTGAGCGCCACTGCTGTGGATTCCTTCCTGTCTATTTGGTATTTAGCTTCCTCTGCAGCTAGAGCAACAGCATGGTCATACATTTTGGTTAGCCGCTCACAAAGAATCTGGTGAAGCCGCAGAAACAGATACCAGTGGTTGTTCCCGAAGAAAAGCGTGTAGCATTCATCCTGCAGGCATTTAGATGAAAACAATTTAAAAAGATAGTCACAATATTCAACTGGAAAATATCCTGTCCATTAATTGAAGGATTTGGAATTTATTTTCATAGACTTCATTAGAACTAGAATTTAACGAACTCTAGTTTTTACAAAGGTAGCAATATTAAAAACACTCTGAAACCCTAAAAAAAAAAATACCAAAAATTTTAAGAAATTACATTGAAAAGGTTTCAAAAGTATATTACCCTATCAGCAAAAATATGTGAAAAAATAAATTAAACTTAAAAAATGCTGCAGTAACTATTTCAAAATAGCACGTAGCCCATGCCAAGGCAACGGACTTTCCCATGCAGTTAAAATGTACAATCACACTTTTCTCTACACTATTTCTCAATGTCACCATGTCTTCCATCTCTTGCTACTTGCTGACACCACTACAGTTCACATTCTTGCACGACTACCACCAATATTTATTTATTCATTAATTCATTCAGTTATAGTGCCACTAGCAGCTCTAGGCTTTCGTGGGGGAGTAATACAAACACACACTAAGTCAACAACTACATAGTACAAACAAAAACACTGAACATACAAAGTAGAAAACAAACAGTCAAATAGATATACCTTATTTTACCACATAATTGTCACATTTTTTTGGCAAATTGGATGCAAAAATTGAAGTTTATAACAAGTTAGCACAATAGTCATTTCATATTGAAATATTAATGCCACTTGTAATTCACACTGATAAAGCTATAATAACAACAAACAAGGTTCAAAATAAGCACCACAGCGGCATTCTGCATCTGCAAACAGTTCGCAATGAATCATGGTCGCTCGCCTGCCTACATACTGCGCATGCGTCATAAGATAAAGGACCGAGAAATAAAGCACAGAAGCATTAATTCCACGGTACATTTTACGGTAGCGCAGTCCATGTTGTTTTAACATGTGACATTTTTACCCCTGCGATGAGAAAAAGTTAAACATCATACTGGTGTATTCCTAGGCACATTTTACGTATGCACAGCGCGTTTGGTACGTTTGCAGTTTCAATATTAATAACACATTGGTTAGTGATTAAATAAAAGGTTCAAGTTCCCGAACCACAATGTACAAAAACAAGGAGTTGTATTTCGTACACAGTCCGAAATACTTGTACAAACCATATTTATCGTACATTCATCAACTATGGAGCAATGTAATGTAAACAAAGCACAATACTTATAGCAGACGTAATTCGTAAAATATTTCTCAACGTAACGTATATAACATATACCGAATTCGCCCATGTACCCCGCGCACCCATGTAAGCCGCGCACCTCTTTTTTCAATGACAAATTTGGGGAAAAATTTTTTTTCAAAAAGTAAATTTTTTGGGATAGAAAAATTTTATTATGGAGCAAAACAATCAAACAAAAATTATGCTCACCTACTATATTTATTTGTATATAGCAGCCACTTCTTTAAAATAAATCAATGCCTCATAAATGGGGCGGATGTTAATGCACGGAACTGAGTTTGCTGCAACGAGAGGTTGACATGCGCTTTTTTGCTTCCAAGTGGCAAGCGCTGCATGCCAGCAACACGGCACAAGCCAGTGTCTGTGTGTGTATGTGGGCGCGCTCGGAGACATGAGTAAGTGAGCGGAAGTTCTCAAGGTCAACTGGTACAGTCGCAGCACAAAAGCAATACAAACACTCCACGTGTATCACCACTTCACAAGACGTTTTCAAAGAATAAAAAACCTTAGTTCTGCATGTATCACTCACAACAAATACAGCTATGTACAAATGGATTCTGTAGATGAAAAGTCGGGGAAAAAAATATAAAGTCTTTGGTATAATTAAAAAAAAAGTCTTTAAACTGGTACGTCATCGTCATCATCATTAGGTACCACTGTCGTCATCGCTGCTGTCCCAGTCTATTTCGTCAGGACTGTCTTCGGAAACTGCGTCACTCTCCCAAACATTATCATCTTCACTTCCGTCGAGCGTATTACTAATGCAGCATTTGCGGAAACTTTTGAGAACAAGATCTTCTGGGATTAGAGCCCACGCTGTCTTTATCCACCCACAAAGCTGCGCAAGAGACGGTTTCTGCAGTCTGCCTGTGGGAGTGTAGGTGTGCTCTGCACTTGTCATCCATTCCGTATAAAGCCTTTTTAAATGTACTTTAAACGGCCGGTTTACGCACACATCTAGGGGCTGGAGAATCGAGGTCATGCCACCCGGGATTATTACCTGGTCGGTGTTTCCTTCCTGTAGACGTTTTTTAACATCAGTCAGGTGGCCACGATAACTGTCCAGAACAACATACTTCTTTGTCGCAGTAGGGCTCCTGGCCAGCGTTCCCACACACACTTCAACCACTCAACTACTAAAGTGTTGTCCATCCAGCCTTTTTCATGTGCCCTCACGAAAATTCCGGCCGGTATTTTCTCATTTTTCGGTATCAATTTGCGCTTGAAAATCACAAAAGGAGGAAGCTTCTTCCCGTCCGATAGCATTGTAAGCATGACGGTACACCGCTGCTTTTCATTGCCACCTATTCCTACTTGCACAGATTTTGAGCCACGTGCCTCAACTGTTGTATCAGACGGCATTTCAAAATAGACGGGGGTCTGATCGGCATTTCCATTTGCCCCAGTAGGTACGAGTGCTTCTGCCACAAGTGAATAACGTGACGTTGATACTGAACCAACTTGTCACTATAGGCATCGGGAAGTCGCTGGCAAACAGTCGTTTTCCGTCGCATAGATAAGCCATTCCGTCTGTAGAATCGGTAAATCCAGTTCTTGCTAGCCTTGAACTCAGGATATACACCCAATTCTCGGGCAATTTTCAAGGCCTCCAATTGACACATGTCAGTAGAAACGGCATATCCAAACTGTCGTAATGCAGTTATGTATGTAACTAATCTTTCTTCTACGTGTGGAAATTTAGCTTTTTTCCCCCTGAAGGCCCTCCTGTTCACATTGCTTTCCTGCAACTTGTTTCTCATTTTCCGCCAGTCTCTGATACACGACTTCGCAATGCCGTACTTACGGCCTGCCGCGCGATTTCCTAACTCTTCTGCTTCTTTTATCACCTTCAGTTTCTCTCCCACTGTAAATGAACGCAATCGTTTTGACATTTTTATTACCCGAACTATCAACGTAAACACTACGATAACTGTACGCTAATCAGTTACACGCAGAGAACACTATTAGCTGCACATGTGAGTTCGTAAGTTATCCGCGATCACTCGTCTAGACATCCACATTCCACCTCCGCACCACCCCCGCAGCGTTGCCAAGCTTCCCTCCCGCACGTGCACACAAACTTCAAACTTAAATTACCTATGTAAGCCGCGCACCCTCATTTTGGGCATTCTAATTCGGGAAAAAAGGTGCGTGGGGTACATGGGCGAATACGGTATACTATAATAAACTGAAATCAAAAATGAATGACGCATTTTAATATTATCATGCAATTTACAGCCCAGTACCCATACTACTGCTAGGATATTTTGCCAGTACCGGTACTCAGATATTGAAAGATGAAATTTTTACAATTTTACAGTTTCAGTAGTAAATAACTGTGACATACGTAGTCCGTATTTTATCTTTGCGATCCGTAGAAATTACGGAAAATCCGTAGACATTGGCATCTCTGCAGTAGATACATGAATGTGTGGTACAGTACCTAGATCCTTGTTTTATTTGCCCGAGTTTTGTGCTTGCGAGACGAAGGATGTACGCATGCAGACCTAGATCCTGGTTTTCACAGCCCGAAAGTTGTAGGCTGGCGAGACAAAGTATTTCGCACGTGCTCCAGCTGCATCGATCGCCGTTTTATTTTTACATATTTTTAACCTTCAAAAATTTATACTCGTCTTATATGAAGGTGCAAAAATTTTTGGTAACCTAAAAATAGTTTTAAAGCTAAGCTGTAAGCTGTGGAGTTGTATAATGTTTCATGAAATTTTTTTTGTCACAAACGAAAACGAGTGCCCAGATTTTTTAATAAAATTTACGGTACAAAATTTTGATGAATGTCATTCATAATAAAGGACACTTCCTCGCAGCGAAACGACGATCAATGCAGCTGGAGCACAAGCAGAGATAGTTTGTATCGCCAGCCTACAACTCTCGGGCGTAAAAAATAAGGATCTATGTACTGTACCACACATTCATGTATCTAATGTCTAGTACTAGGCTGGCAGATAACAGCACACAGGAATGCAATGACCTTGCAAGCAGTTGTTGTAGCCCGGCATTGCTGTGTAGCACGTAGCGTGCCTCAGTCTGGTGCTGCCAAGTCGCGCACAGCTACCGACAACTGATGAAGTCGCCGGCAGCCGCTGTGCATTTCCTTGGCTCTTGGACGCCCGGAGGGCAGTAGTAGTCCATGTTATTCGTTTATGTGTCTACTATGATATTTATAATAACCGAAAAATACACTGAAAATATTTAAACTAAATTTTTAACGTTTGTGGCAAAGGAAAAAAAAATTTTTCTACCTTGAATTTTAAAATTAGTAATTTACTTTTTTTTTTTACAAGATTTTGTACCTTCAAAACCATGACTCGTCTTACATGCATGGTCGTCACCCTATATGCCGACAAATATGGTACTTTACATCCTGAAGTACTACTGGCAATGGTAGGACATGAATTTTTTGATGACCACAGAAACGTATCACGCCTATTTTTCTTGTTCTGTGTTTCATGGCTGTCTGTGACTGTATCTTCTTCTGAATCCGGCCTAACTCACCATGCGAACGCTCGCAGAGCGTTCAACTAAAAGCTTTTTCGCCAATTTTTTTATTATTTTCACGGCTGTGGTTTACCTATTGCAATAAATGTGTTATGTTATTGTTTTGAGCCAATATACTTTTTTAAAATTACCTTAAATTCAGACGTAGTTAATATACTAACAGCAGAGCGCTCGAAAAACCTTCAGAACACGCCTCAGTACATAAAAATGACAGGTATGTCAAAAGTCAAGAGGAGATAAGTTATCTACATCTGCGTGGGGTAGAAAGCCCATACGATTTATCTCATCCTTAGCACATCAGGCCCGGGAGGGCGAGATATCTCACCTATAGCACACGCAGCAGTATCACCAAGGACAAGTTAGCTCGTCAACAGCAGTCAAAATTTTAAAAATACTGATAATTTAATTATTAGTGAAACTTTTTATTGCGTAGTTAACTGTGTTTCAACGTCTCCCCTTTTTCAATACCACAAACTTTATTTAACTCTGACAAATATTATCGTACATTAATGCTGTTGCGCATGATTGCCATTAAGTATACAATATATTACAAAGCCAAGTAATAACTTACCGGGTTCGAAACAAGCGCATGGGGTGGTGGTTTAGCATCATCACATTCTGGCATGTCTCCTCCACCAGCATCTGGTTCCTTTTTTACTGGTTCACCCTTCCTGCCTTTTATCCCACAACTAACTGGAACAGTGAGATTGCTGTTGCTGTTTGTACAACCTTCCATGTCCACGTCTTCTTTGTCATCCTTCTCATCTGAAAAATTAATTGTTTAAGAAGGTTACATGTGAATACAAGTAAAGTAAAACCCCTCATATGTGTGACATTTATTATGGTTAATATTATTTTACATACCCAGAAATTGTAAAAAAAAAAAAAAAAAAAAAAAAAAAAAAAAAAAAAAAAAAAAAAAAAAAAAAAAAAAAAAAAAAAAAAAAAAAAAAAAAAAAAAAAAAAAAAAAA